>SKCR01006406.1:0-24983 GCA_019454045.1 Zanthoxylum bungeanum
ATTGTGCCATCACAACGCGCACAAGTGTAATACTAGTCTTTTACGCATTCATCGATGTCCAATCTCGATAATGCTCTGACTAGGGATATTTAATGATTTATCCTTCGTGGATTGATACTGTCTCATATCATTCTCAATCCAGGAACAAATCACATGGACCTCTTATCATTTATATATCTTGGTGATCTAATCACAAATGATAAGAGTGCAATCTCATTTGTCACATAGTTAATTTGTACAACAACACCGTGATTTGTACAATAGTGACGCTATGGGTCTTAATTGTCCAACAATCTCCCACTTGGCCTATAGCCAGTCACTCGAGTGTCTTACACCCGAACTATGTACGGTTGGCTCAAATTGCTGAGAAAGGCTTTCGTCAGCGTATTTTCATGATTATCTTCTGATGCGATTTATTCGATCATCACATCGCCACGATGTATGATCTGAACGAATCAGATGAATATCGAAGTATATATCTAGATCGTTGATGAGACCATTAATTCTTTAGCCTGTGCTAACGTCTAGCTCAGCTGCTAACAGAACTATATCTAATCTAATTAGATTTATTTATCGACCCAGAAGGCTTCTATTGCCGCCTCAGCTGCATCAATAACTCGCATTTGTTGTTTATTCGGTAACAGTATCTTACTTGGAAGATTTCCAGCTCACTGTACCGCTATTCAAACTGTATAGTACCGTTTGCGACTTATAGTCGTCTTTATCGGTTAGGAAACTTGCAGTAGTGATCCCAGTCACTTCAAGTTCTTCTTCTCCAAAGAGTAAGACAGCATCCTTAGATCTCTAAGACACTAACAGATGTTCTTAACATCATTCCAGTGACTATCACTTGGATTGGCCCGTTTGTGAATCCATATGCTTAAAGCGTATGAGACACCAGGTCGCGTACATTTTTCAATGTACGATTTCTCGGAGAGTCTTCTCGAAAGCCAAGCTTTCACCGATTGTTTATGGGAATATCATTTCCAAGAAATGACATATTATCATTATTTATAGGATAGCCATTGGTAATGCACTCCCACTAACCCTCTTATATACACAAGAATCATTTCGTTTTGAATTAAATCATAAACTATTATGATTACATCAAAACGATAATTCCAAGAATTCTATGCTTGCTTCAATCCAAACATGGATCGAATAACCTGCAAACCTTGTTTGATAGTTTTGGTACGACAAAATCGACAGGATGTTGTAAACATCCTCCAAAAGGTTTCCTTTTCAGGAAAGCGATTTTCCCGTTAAGCTGACATGTTTCATAAATGAAACACGCAGCTTTAGTAAGCATTATCCAAATGGATTTACCATGGAAACAGGTAAAAGGTTGAATCGTAATCAACACAATGTTGATAACGATACCTTTCCGCTAAAAGCCTAGCTTTATACGTTGGTATGTTGCCATCCATGTATGTCTTCCTTGAAGACTTATAAGTACAATAGGCACAATACCTTGCGGTACATCAACTAGTATCCAAACTTGTTGATATACATGGAATCCATTTCGGACTCATGACACTTTGTCATAATAGGGAGTCGATACCTTGTATCACTTCCTCATACGTAGTCAGTTTGTATGCCTCAATAAGATAGACATCTTTATGAGGTGAGATCAGAAACCCATACCCCAGGTTGTTTTCTCACTCTCTCCGACATACGCGGTTCTTTTGTATTCGAATATTAATGGAATAGTTACATCCTTGATGAACTATTTGTGTTCCATTAGGAATCGGTGCCTGGAACAGTATCACTCCGATTTTCATCGAGTTATATTATCCTCCCACTTACCACTGCATATCGGTATTCCTCTCAGGAAAAACGCATGGTGAGCAACAATCTAATTGTTCTCTAGTGAGTTGTATAAGTACTATACTTTGGTATCCATAGGATAACCTACAATTGGCACTTATCCAATTTGGGTTCTAGTTTGGTATCATCCAAACATATGCCTAGCATACCCAAATTTTCAGGAATGAGAAATCCGGTTTCTTTCCCGTTCATATCTAATATGAAATATGTCAAACAGATTTTATGGAACCTTATTCTAAATAAGTTCTGCACTATCAAAGCTTATCCGTTGAAGGAAATGGTAGCTCAGAGCAACTCATGATTAATCTTATCATGTCCAATAAAATTCGGTTTATCCTGTTCTGACACACCGTCAAACTGACGTGTTCCGGGAGGAGTCCTCATTTGAAAGAATACTATAATCTTTCAAGTATATGAGAAACTTATTGCTTAAGTATTTTCCATTACGGTATTACCGTGACAGTATAATACTTTAGCCGATCTGTTTGTCTATTTCGTGTCGAAACTTTAAAAGTTTTCGATTTGTGTTTGAAAAGAAACACATAACCATAACGCGATGCCACATCCGTAAAGGTCACGAAATATTCATATCCACATCTAGCCTAGCTAAACATGGGCCCACTTGCTTCACTATGAACTAGGGCTAACAGATCTTTGGCATTTACACTTTTACCAAGTAAATAGTATTTTAGGCGCTTTGCCCAAATAAACTAGATTCGTAGACTTTATTTGATTAGAATCAAATTAGTCCTAGTACCCACTCTTCAAAAGTGCGGATATACGATTCTTGTTTGATTGTGTCCCATACAACAATGCCACAATATGTTTCTTCTGATCAAATCAGTTTGAGCTGTTTGTTTGTCATTTTATGTTGGAGATTTATTTATATTCAAAATATAAATGCTGTTATTCACATCTATTGTGTTTATCTGAATATCATCATTATATAATAAAACACTTTAGTGTTCTAGAATATAAAGGTTTACCCGCAGCGGGTTAAACACTGATATAGAGATAATGTTTGTAGTCAAACTAGTTACATTATAACAGTTTCCTAATTTAAGTACATACCCGAAGGTAGTTCCTAAACTTAGGTATCTACGGTTGAAACAACGACTTTCGTCCCGTTTCCAATTCGCAGATTAAATCTCAACTGAAGTCAGTATCCTGTTCAAAACAGATTATGAACATCAATATATATTTATGTACCACACTTAGTATCTAAAATCCAATTTTAATACTAGTAGTGAATATATTTATGAAAAACATATTTGAAGTCAGAGCCTTGCTCGTCTTCAATTCCTTCACGTCTACTTTGTCCAAACGGCAGTCACGCTTCCGCAATCCCATTTTCCACAATTTGAGCAGACATTTTGGGATATGTCATTTATCTTCCCAGAAGATTATAATGATTTTGCCTTTGCCCTTTTCCAACATTCCAGAAGCCTTTGGCCAAGCCCAGGGTTTCTAGAATATCGAGGTAAGGTGCGCCTTGCGCTACTTGCCTAATTGCAAAGTTTGACTTTATCTCCTTGAGAATAGTCATTAACTCTCCAAGAGTTATTCATTGCAATTTAGTACTTCTAAAATCTAATAATAGATTTATGAAGATCCTTCAATTTCTTTATCATACTTTAAGGATCTAATCCTTAGTTCTGATTCGGAAATTAAGGAGTCTACTGTGACAAGCTTAGTGGATTAAGAACTAAAGTTATCATCACATAAATCTTCCAAAGATTATGCTCTACTATTTGCTTAACTCTGGGCTTTAGGCATAATATGTTATTTTATCAAATAAAGTAACTTATTATTTTCCAGGACCATCCTGAAAATTTTATTCCCAATTTGAAAATTAAACCATTTAAAAACATTTTCCCCAGGAATATGTTTTAAATGTCAATCTTTCAATTTATATCTTGATTCTAATAGTCCAACTATTTAATTAACGATTTTGGTACTATTTATTATAATGATTACAATAGTCCAACTATTTAATCAACTATAATTTAATAGATTAAAATCAATTATATTGATTACTATAATCCAAATATAAAATCAACTATAAATTAATAGTTTGAATATAGTCCAACTATTTATTAAAACAACATTTAAATATTAGTCCAACTAACATTTATTTATTTGACGAATTGATATTTGTTTTGAGCGTGTATGGCAAGTAATTAAACGAGTATTGCAAATTCAATTCTTGCCTCCCACTATTTTTCGGCGAGCCTCTAACCCTCTGTCGAGTACTCTGGAAACCGTGTTTCCTAGTGGGCTATGATCCCGTTAAATATCACACAATCTTGACTTTGGCCAACAAATTGTATGATAATTAACTAGGTAGATCTCTAAGATCGATTGGATCCAATCCAATTCCTAGATTCGATAGGGGGACATCCAAGTCCGAAACATATATCTTATATATGCCAATACATCCAATGTATTACCTAACCTTTTTCCTCTGAATCAACTAAGTTTTGGCTTTGGCACAACAAACTTAGTGATCCCAGTTAAGCGCGACCCATTGACCATGGAAAGCTTCGTAATTAATGTCGAAGGACAAGAAGTGGTCTTGACTTTGGCCAACAAACCAAAACTTGGACAAAACACCAATATGGAACAAAGCTCTCGTGATTCAAACACATCCTCGACGGACAAAGGCCTTGACTTTGGCTAACAAGCCAATGCCAGTCTCGGATCTTGAGTGAGAATCACTCAATGGAAGAAAAGACGCTTAATATTATGCGAGGGTTTTTCGAGTGCAAATTGGCAACCAATTTATTATCTTTGTTAAGGTCTCATCATCATACACCCTTAAACATGCATCCTAAACACCTAATAAAGCGCATATGATAAAATAATAATGATATGCGGATGGATATTTTACACATTGATCCTAGATCAAATCTCTCACTTTCTCTCTCCCGCTAGCACATGTATTACTTCTACCTGTTACACTACACTTCTAAAGAAACCTCATTTACATTAAGGGGAATAGGTGAGAAGAGAATACAAAGAATAAAGAGGTGATAAGGCTGGACACGCAGGTCCAATTTAATAAATCAAATTTATTACAACAATTTCTGAAATTGCCCCACCCATCTAATATCCATCCGATATACATTATTCACGCATCGCAACCATGTATTCACACAAGCATGTTATCAATCAATCTAATCAAATTAATTAATCTGATAATTAGTGATCATCCAATGTTCAAACAATGATTTGATTTTGCTCGAGTCAAACTCGTTTTTACGAATAAGTACTCAAAGTACCAATTCTCGAATTAAATTAAACTACATCATTAAATACAATTTAATATGCATTCAATTCTAATTCACTTATTTAATTCCAAATTAAATATCACACTTTATTAATAAATCTTTACGACTTAAATTCCAAATTTAATCGTTACGAGTCTCAAAGCCCGATTAACGTCCAACGTCAATTTAATTAAAGTCCAATGAGCTTTTAATTAATTTCTTAAGGCGTGGACTTTTGGTCAACTCGGGTCGAACCCAATAACCAAAGTCCAATCCGGGAGTTACCCCATAAGCCTAGAAATCAATCTTGGCCTATTAGGCCCAATTAAACTTTAAAGGTCCATTTGTTGCATTTGGGCTTTATGGAAGCAGTTTTGGGCCCAATTGGATCCAATCCAATTTGCCTTAACCCAACTTAGTAAAATTAAGCCCAATAACAACATTTCAAGCCTAATTTCCAAAATTAGCCCAATTCAATTAAATTGCCAAATTCCAAATTCCCAATTTAATTACCTAAAGTGCATTACACAATTAATTATCCAATTAACATTTCTAAAACATCAATTAGCACTAATTAATCATGCCATTCATCATTAAATCATGTCCAACACAATTTAACAAAAATCAAACCCAATCATGCTCATAATGTCTCGACAAATGAAGGATTTTTACATCAAATTCGAATTCAATCCAATTAAATCCAATTCAATATTAAATCAACATTCCCAATTGATTCCCAACACATCCAATGATCAAAAATCAAAAATCCCAAGACATCAAAATTAGGGCACCATTCGGCCATGCCAAATTTTTGGGGCAAATTTGTTCCAAACAATTTCTAATCAAATTGATCCAATCAATCATCAATTAAAACACATTCAAGCATACTTAATCATCCAATTTCATAATTACATGCTCAAATTCATTTTACCCAAATTTTAACCCTAAACCAATTTCATGCTTTTCTTTGCTCATGATACCATTGTTGGAGATTCTAAGCATAACAATATCAATACATTCGAGGAAGTCGCAGAATACTCACATCAATCGGTTGAGCGACGCGGAGGACAACAAAACTTGGTTTCTGCCTCCACGGACTGCTCGGTAGTGGGCAGTAGCAGCTCACTGGTTTCGGCCTTCCTCTTCAAGAATTCAAACTCCAAGCTTCATCGAACGATTCCCGGCTCTAGGTGGACTTCACTATCACCTTCGCATGTCTCTCGGAGTGCTAGCTCTCTAGAAATTTTCCACAAATCTCACCAATTTGCTTCCCATTATTTTCGGTTTCAGCCGAGCAAAAACAGAAAATGGCGTGAGAGAGAGAGTGAAGAAGAAAGAGAGAGAATAGGTTTTGTGTAATTGATAAATTGATTTCTAAAATCAATTAACATATACCTTTATTTGATTTCAAAAGTCAAACAAGTAAAAGTTTATCCAACCACACATATCAAGTCACCTCAATCAAGTTGTCATGTCACATCACTCAAAGTGACAAGTGATTTGACGCTTGATGCGACTAATGATTTGACGCTTGATTTGACTTGCGTGCCGCACTCGAATTCGAAATGCGAATGCGCTCGCAAACAATCCCGGGCTTGGGTTTGCTAATTCCGAATTAACGAATTTTTTGTTGCGTCGTAATTAAATGATTACGCCTAGCAAAATCACTATTCACATCGCTAACGAATTAATTATAAATTAATTCGTTCACCCGAATTAAAATCTAATTTTAATTCCGCGTCGAAATCCAATTTCAATTAATATATCGAATATATGAATTAATCGATTAATTCCAAATTAATCGTTCTCTCTCTTTAACTGATATTTTATCCCATATAAAATATCTCCGCTATTCATCCCAGATTAATTTTCTCTCTCATCTTATTAATCCCAGATTAATTAAAATGCGAGTCATACGTCATCAGTGAATCTTTGGGAAGCGACCCATGAGATCCCCGGATATGTTGGGTGTAAATTCGGTCGTCGGACTATCCGAACACGTAAGTACCTCGTACTACGTTTATACCGATTTACAAGACAAAGTTGGCCTCTAGCAAAGCGCCATGCCTACCCAATTCTCCAGAAATATCCTTACAGGAATAAAGGATCTATATCAGGCGTAGTATACGTAGTATTGCGTATTTCTGTCCAGTATCGGATGATCACATGCAAGGCCTGGGGCTGGTACAGTGTCTGCCTCGTACGAAGCATATATCGGATGATGAGCAACTAGTCTCTTTAATATCGGATAATCATGACCAAGTCATATTATCCTGACGGTTGTAACCTTTTTAGAGAACCAGTTTTGTATCTCTGCGCGATCATCATCTCCATAAGACTGGAGTGACACTTCCGTCTTGACATCACACCCAACACACTATGATTCTCAATATACCCAGCATTGGCGTACACAGAACCTGTTAAAGCCCTGGACGACCATAACCAAATTATATTGATTGTCGCATTTATTAGCGGTGCAAGTCTCAGGTTAAGACCAAATACACCTACCCTGATTTCTGACTTCCATAGACATACAGTCATACTACCAATGGAATTCCGAGGGGGTCTTATCTAGAGCGAAGCTGTTTCCCGTACCATTGGTGAAACACAACCTCCTATTACACTTGCATGAGTATCATATACCCAAATATATGAGAACTATGTTGTTGTGCCCTCACAACGCGCAAAAGTGTAATACTAGTCTTTTACGCATTCATTGATGTCCAATCTTGATAATGCTCTGACTATGGATATTTAATGATTTATCCTTCGTGGGTTGATACTGTCTCATATCATTCTCAATCCAGGAAAAAATCACATGGACCTCCTATCATTTATATATCTTGGTGATCTAATCACAAATGATAAGAATGCAATCTCCTTTGTCACATAGTTAATTTGTACAACAATACTCTGATCTGTACAAATAGTGACGCTATGGGTTATAATTGTCCAACACTGTTCGTTGGGTGTAGATAGATCCTCAGGGTGTCCTATGTGTGTCAAGATAGGATCCGTCAGTTCTGTGTATCGGAGCATAGGTAGTCAACATGATTAGCAATCAGATAAAACCATGGGCCCATGGTACAGTTTAGAAACTAGTTCTAAACATTCTTTTTGAGATTGCTAATGGAATAGTCGACTGGATAATCCCCATAGAGATTTGACGTTTACAACTATATCTTTGGGATTTATCCGGATACCTGTGACGGAGGAATTATACATTTTCCATGACCTCGACCTGTATGATTCAGCAAGTTTATCCGTGATCGTCATAATTTACGGGTGGATAAATTATGGACACGAAATTGGATTTCTTGACAGATTTACCTGAATCTAGAGAGTCTCAATAATGAAATATACTTGTAGAGCACTAGAGCAACATTTATAAATATTATTGATTATTTATAAAGTCGTTTAAAGGTTAAACGCAAAATACATGCTTAGGGACCTAATAGTCTTTTCCTTAATTATTGTGTATTTACATTTAATACTTGATTAATTTAAATACACATTAATTAATAGTCCAATTGAGATATTTGACTAATATCTTAAATGTATATATGTATTTAATATTAAATGTAAATATAATACATATATTTGATATATTTGTATTTAATTAATTAATTATTTAATATTAAGGCTTAGTTGCCTTTTTTGACTTAATTAAAATATCTATAAAGTGTTTATTAGATATTTTAACAAGTTGATTAAATGAAATTGAAATGAAATTAAAACAATTTGCTTGTTAATTTCCTTTGGCCAAATTCGGCCAAGGCCAAAATGAAACAAGTATATATTGTTTTATTTTTTCATTTGGTAATAACCTAATAAACTTTACAAACTCCATTAAAAAGAAACAAAAGAAGCTTGTGAGGAAGAAGAAGAAAAACAAAGAGAAAATCAAAGAAAGCTTAAGATTTAGTAAGTTTTTCCAACCTACTATTAGAGAGGAAAATGTTCCTTAAGATCTAGGCTACATCTTGTGATGTTCTCATGTTATTCTTTTCTTTATTCTTTGTGTTTTTGATGAATGGAAGTTTGGTGAAAGTGTTGAGCATGTATGATGATGGAAGCTTGTGACTAGTGTAGTTATAAGTGTTATTTTATGGTTTTGGAAGCTTTGTTGCTAATCTAGAGTTGTTGACCCACTCTTAAATGACCTAGATTTGATCTATAGTTATTTCATTGTGTTGAGACTTTAATTGGATGGAAGAATGATGATTAAAGTAATTGATTTAACCAATTTGTTCTAATTTGTCCAATTTGAAGAAATTGAAAAATTAGGGTTTAAGACCTCATCAAATTTGGGGATTTTCATTTATGTTGTGTATAAGGATGTGTATATGATGCATATAAAGTTTCATGTTGATTGGATTTCATTTGGATGTGTCTTGAAGCATGGAAGTGCAAAATGCACAATTTTGTCACCTAAGGTGACTCTCGGCCAAATGAGGGATTTTGGGTTTTTTGTTGCATTTGGTGTTTTGACATTTAGGACATGTTAAGTTCATCTTAGAAATTATTTAGAATCATCCAAAATTGATTTGAACAATTTCGGACTAAAATGAACAAGATACCAAGTGTAAGGGCAATTCGGTAAATTCACATGAATATGATTTATTGAATTTTATTTCATAATTTGATTATTAGGTAATTAAATAAATATGTTTATTTAATGAATCCGAGAAAAATTTTTGAAAACAAAAAATTTGATTTAAAACCGTTTCCGCTACTTTACCGGATTTAGCCCCTTAAACCCCTACACTTTCACATCGCCATTAACTCTCCAAGAGTCTTTGTTGGGTTTCTAAGTTAGTCCCAAGATCATTCAAGCATAGAAATCATGTGAATACAATAAAGAAGTATGGCGGAATCATACTTACAATGATCAGCTTTTGCGATGCGAGGAACAACAAAAATTCTTCAAGCTTTTCCTCCAAGGTGCTTACGGCAAAGCTCCAATTTTTGCGCCTTTGATTTTCGGTAAAGCCCTCCATGGATGGTCTCCAAGCTCCAAGCTTTGCAAATGGTGATTCCATGCTCAAGGGTTTGTTTCCCTATCACATTTGGATGACTCTTCATGTGCTAGCATTGGAAAATTTTCCACAAATCTTCCTTGATTGCTTCATCTTGTTCTCGGCTTTGGAGAATAAAGAAAGAAGAAATTGGCCCAAGGCCGTGAGAGTGGGAGAGGAGAAGAAAGTGAGAGTTGTTTTGTGTTGGTTGTTTGATTTCTAAAATCAATTAAAATGATATACCAAATTCAACTTTCAAAAATGGTACAAGCATTAAAGTCTTCCAACCACCACCATCAATCAAAAGTGACTAGACATCACATCACTCAAAGTGACAAGACATCTATCAATTGAATGACTAATGATGTGACGCTTGATGTGACTTGTGGGCCGCACTTGAATTGGAAATGCGAGAGGGCCCGCAAACACTCCCGGGCTCGGGTTCACTAATTCCGAATTAACGAATTTTCCGTTGCGACGTAATTAAATCAAATTTAATTAAATAATTATGCCTAGCAAAATTACTATTCACGTCGCTAACGAATTAATTCTAAATTAACTCGTTTTCCCGAATTAAAATCTAATTTTAATTCCGCGTCGAAATCCAATTTCGTATAATATATCGAATATATTATTTGATCGATTAATTCCAAATTAATCGTTCTCTCTCTTTAAATAATATTTTATCCCCGATAAAATATCTCCGTAATTAATCCTAGATTAATTTTCTCTCTCTTTATAATTAATCCCATATTAATAAAGTGCGAGTCATACGTCATCGGTGAATCTTCGGGAAGCGACCCATGAGATCCCCGGATATGTTGGCAGTAAATCTGATCGTCAGACTATCCGAACACGTACGTACCTAGTACTACGTTTTTACCGATTTACAAGACATGGTTGGCTTCTAGCAAAGCACCGTGCCTACCCAATTCTCCAGAAATATTCTTAAAGGAATATGTAATCTTTATCAGGCGTAGTATACGTAGTATTGCGTATTGCAATCCAGTATCGGATGTCATGTTCTAGGCCTGGGGCTGGAATTGTGTCTGCCCCGTATGAAGCACATATCGGATCTCTGGTAACTAGTCTCTATAATCGGATAAACATGACCTTGTCATAATATCCCGATAACTGCAGCATATAAGAGTACCAGTTCCGTATCCTACGTGATCATCATCTCCACTATGACTGGAGTGATACTTCCATCTCGACATCACACCCAATACACTACGATTCTCAATATACCCAGAAGAGGTATACACAGAACCTGTTAAAGCCCTGGATGACCAAAACCAAAGTATATTGATTGTCGCAAGTATTAGCGGTGCAAATCTCAGGTTAAGACCAAATACACCTACCCTGATTCGGACTTCCATAGACACATAGTCATACTACCAATGGAATTCCGAGTGGTCTATCCAGAGAGAAGCTGTTTCCGTATCATCGGTAAACACAACCTCCTATTACACTTGCATGAGTATCATATACCCAAATATATGATAACTATGATGTTATGCTCCCACAACGCGCACAAGTGTAATACTAGTTTATTCCACATTATCGATGTCCAATCTCGATAATACTACGACTAGGGATATTTAATGATTAAACCTTCGTGGATTGATACTGTCTCATTTCATCTCAATCCGGAACTAATCATAAGGACCTTTCATCATTTTTATATCTTGGTAATCTAATTACAAATGATAAAAGAGCAATTTCTTTTGTCACATAGTTAATTTGTACAACAACACCATGATCTGTACAAATAGTGATGCTATGGGTCATAATTGTCCAACAATCTCCCACTTGGCTTATAGCCAATCACTCGAGTGTCCTACACCCGAACTATGTATGGTTCGCTCAAACTTCTGCTGAGAAAATGCTTTCGTTAGCGGATTTGCAGTGTTATCATCTGATGCAATTTATTCGATCATCACATCGCCACGATGTATGATCCGAACGAATCAGATGAATAACCATTATTTCTTTAGCCTATGATGTAGCCATTAATTCTTTGATGAGACCATTAATTCTTTAGCCTATGATGTAGCCTAGCTCAGCTGCTAACAGAACTACACCTAATATTATTAGGATTATTATCGATCCAAAAGGCTTCTATTGCTGCCTTAGCTGCAGCAATATTCCATTTTTGTTGTTTATTCGGCAACAGTATCTTGCTTGGAAGATTTCCAGCTCACTGTTCCGTTATTCAAACTTTATATTACCTTTATTACGACTTATAGTCATTTTTATCGGTTAGGAAACTTACTGCAGTGAACCCAGTCACTTCAAGTTCTCCTTCTCCATAGTATAAGAAAGCATCCTTAGTTTATCTAAGATACTAAAGGATGTTCTTAACATCAATCCAGTGACTATCACTTGGATTGGCCTGATTGTGACTCCATATGCTCAAAACATATGAGACACCAGGTCGCGTACATTTATTTCAATGTAAGAGTTCTCAGAGAGTGCCAACAACTTTTAGATCTATCCCAGTAGTTCCTTATTCCTAGAATAAAGGTTGTCTCTCCCAAGAATTCTACGGAGAATTTTCATGAAAGCCAAGCTTTCACCGATTGTATTATGGGAGTATCATTTCCAAGAAATGACATATCATCATTATTTAGGACAATCATTGTCAGTGCGCTCCCACTAACCTCCGTATATACACAAGAATCATTTTCATTTTGAATTAAATCATACACCATTATGATTACATCAAAATGATAATTCCAAGAACGCAATGCTTGCTTCAATCCATTGATGGATCGAATTAACTTGCAAACCTTGTTTGCTCGTTTTGATACGACAAAACCGTCAGGATGTTGCAAACATCCCTCAAAAGGTTTCCATTTAAGGAAAGCGATTTTGACGTTTAGCTGCCAAATTTCATAAATGAAACATGCAGCATTAGCAAGCATTATCCAAATGGACTTAACCATGGCAACGAGTAAAAGGTTTCGTCATAATCGACACAATGTTGATAACGATACCTTTTCGCTACAAGCCCAGCTTAGTACCTTCCATGTATGTCTTCCTTGAAGACTTATATAGTACCAATAGGCACAATGCCTTCCGGTACAACAACTAGTGTCCAAAATTGGTTGGTATACATGGAATCCATTTCGGACATCATGGCACTTTGCCATAATAGGGAGTCGATACCTTGTATCACTTCCTCATACGTAGTCAGTTCGTATTCCTATATAAGATTGACATCTTTACGAGGTGAGATCAGAAACCCATACCTCCCAGGTTATTTTCTGACTCTCTCCGACTTACGCGGTTCTTGTGTATTCGAAGATTATTGGTATAGTTTCATCCTTGATGAACTATTTGTGTTCCATTAAGGAATCGGTGCCTGGAATAGTATTACTCCGATTTTCATCGAGTCTTACTTTCCTCTCATTTACCACTGCATATAGGTATTCCTCTTAGGAAAACAGCATGGCGAGCAACAATTATATTGTTCTCTTGTGAGTTGTATAAGTACTATACTTTGGTTTCCCTAGGATAGCCCACAACTTAGGCACTTATCTGATTTGGGTTCTAGTTTGGTATCATCCAAACATATGTCCATCATTCCCAAATCTACAGGAATGAGAAAACCCGGTTTCTTTCCTGTTCATATCTAATATGAATTCTGTCAAACTGATTTTTATGGAACCTTATTCAAAATAAGTGTTGCACTGTTTAATGCGTATCCCTTGAAGGAAAATGGTAGCTCAGAGCGACTCATGATTAACCTTACTATATCCAACAAGGTTCGGTTTCTTGTTCGGACACACCGTCAATTGAGGTGTTCCGGGAGGAGTCCACTTTGAAAGAATACTATACTCTTTCAAGTAATCGAGAAACTTATTGCTTAAGTATTTTCATCATGGTCTAACCGTGATGGTTTTAATACTTTAGCCGGTCTGTTTGTCTATTTCGTGTCGAAACTCTTTGAATTCATCAAAAGTTTTCGATTCTTGTTTCAATAGAAACACATAACCATAAGGCGATGCCACATCCGTAAAGGTTTTGAAGTATTCACATCCACCTCTATCCTAGCTAGATATGGGCCCACTTACGTCACTATGAACGAGGGCTAATAGATTGGTGGCATTTACACTTTTACCAAGTAAAATGTGTTTTAGGCACTTTCCCCAATAAACTAGATTCGTAGACATTATTTGAATAGAATCAATTATGTCCTAGTATCCACTCTTCAAAAGTGTAGATATACGAGTCGTGTTTAATGTGTCCCAGACAACAATGCCACTCATAAGTCTCAACTGATTAATTTAGTTTGAGCTATTTGTTTGTCATGTTATATGTTTGAGATTTATTTATATTCAAAATATAAATACTGTTATTCACATCTAATGTGCTTATCTCAATATCATCTTTATAAAATAAAACACTTTAGTGTTCTAGAATATAAAGGTATACCCACAACGGGTTAAACCCTGATATAGAGATAATGCTTCTAGTCAAACTAGTTACATTGTAACAATTTCCTAATTTAAATACACACCCAAAGGTGGTTCCTTAACTTAGGATTCTACAGTCAAAACAGCGACTCTCGTTCCGTTTCTGATTCGCAGATCAATCTCAATTGAAGTCAGTATCCTGCTTATCAGCAGATTCTGCACACCAGTACATATTTATGTACCACATCCAGTATCTAAAATCCAATTTTAATACTAGTTGTGAACATGTTTATGACAAACATATTTAAAGCTGGAGCCTTGCACCGTCTAACTTTAGATACCACATCCAGTATCTAAAACCCAAGGCTTGACCAAAGGTTTGTGAAATATTGAAAAGATAATTGACATATCCCAAAGGAACTACCATTTGGATATGGCAGAACCAAGGAATTAAAGAAAGGGCGAGGCTCTAACTTTAAAATATTTGTCAAAGTTATGTTCACTACTAGTATTGAAATTAGATTTTAAATACTTAGTGTGGTACATAAAATATATGGATTGATGTTCAGAATCTGCTTTGAGCAGGATACTGACTTCAAGCTGAGATTACTCTGCGAATCGGAAACGGGACGAAAGTTGCTGTTTCGACCGTATATACCTAAGTTTAGGAACTACCCTTCGGGTGTGTACTTAAATTAGGAACTGTTATAATGTAACTAGTTTGACTAGAGACATTATCTCTATATCAGTGTTTAATCCATTGTGGATAAACCTTTATATTCTAGAACACTAAGTGTTACATTATATAAAGATGATACTGAGATAAATACATTAGATGTGAATAACAGAATTTATATTTTGAATATAAATAAAATCTCAAACATATAAAATGACAAATAAATAGCTCAAATTGATTTGATCAATAGAGACTTATTTGTGGTATTGTTGTCTAGGACACAATTTAACGAGACTCGTATATCCACACTTTTGAAGAGTGGGTACTAGGACTGATTTGACTATTCAAATAATGTCTGCGAATCTAGTTTATTAGGTAAAGTACCTAAAATACTATTTACTTGGTAATAGTATAAGGGCCACCAATCTGTTAGCCCTATTCATGGTGAAGTTAGTGGGCCCATATCTAGCTAGGCTAGATGTGAACATGAATATTTCGTGACCTTAACGGATGTAACATCACGTTATGGTTATGTGTTTCTTTTGAAGAACACAGATCGGAAACTATTAGGGTTTCGACACGAAGTAGATTAACAGATCGACTGTAGTATTATGCCATCACGGTAAGACCGTAATGGAAAATACTTAAGCAGTAAGTTTCAAACATACATGAAAGAGTATAGTATTCTTTCAGATGAGGACTCCTCCCGAGACACGTCAGTTAGACGGTGTGTCCGAACTAAAAACCGAATTTTGTTGGACATGATAAGGTTTATCACGAGTCACTCTGAGCTACCATTTCCTTCAACGGATATGTATCTACAGTGCAAAACTTATTTAGAATAAGGTTCCATATAAATCTGTTTGACAGATATCATATAGGATATGAACAGGAAAGAAACAGGGTTTCTCATTCCTAATAATTTGGGTATGCCAGGCATAACATTTGGATGAAACCAAACTAAAGACCCAAATTGGATAAGTGCCAATATAGGTTATCCTAAGGGAAACCATAAGTATAGTACTTATAAATCTCACATGAGAACAATGTGATTGTTGCTCACCATGCATTTTTCCTGAGAGGAATACCGATATGCAGTGTTCAGTGGGAGGATAGTGATACTCGATGAAAATCGGAGTAATACTGTTCTAGGCACGAAGTCCTTAATGGAACACATATAGTTCATCTATGATGAATCTATACCATTAATCTTCGAATACACAAGAACTGAGTAGATCGGATAGAGTCAGAAAACAACCTAGGGTATGGGTTTCTGATCTAACCTCATAAAGATGTCAATCTTATGAAGGTATATCCACCGACTACGATTTGAGGAAGTGATACGAGATATCGACTCCCTATTATGGCAAAGTGCCATGAGTCCGAAATGGATTCCATGTATAACAACTATTTTGGATACTAGTTGTTGTACCACAAGGCATTGTGCCTATTGGTACATTAAACGTCTTCAAGGAAGACATACATGGAAGGCAACATACCAACGTTCAAAGCTGGGCTTTTGACGGAAAGGTATCGTTATCAACATTGTGTTAATAACGGTTCAACCTTTTACCTGTTGCCATGGTAAATCCATTTTGAAGATGTAGATCAAAATCGCTTTCCTGAAAAGGAAACCTTTTGGAGAATGTTTATAACATTCTGACGATTTTTTATAACCAACAAACGAGGTTTGCGGGTTATTCAATCCATGTTTGGATTGAAGCAAGCATAAGGTTCTTGAAACTGTCGTTTTGAAATAATCATAATGGTTTATGATTTGACTCAAAACGAAATAATTCTTGTGTATATAAGGAGGTTAGTGGGAGAGCGCACTGACAGTGAAATTCCCATAAAACAATTGGTGAAAGCTTGGCTTTCATAGATATTCTTTCAAAAGAAAATCTCCGTAGAATTCTGGGGAGTAACAACCTTTATTCAAGGAATAAAGATCTACTGGGATAGATTTGGAGTTGTTAACACTCTCTGGGAAATTGTACATTTAAAATGTACTTGTATGGGTGTCTCATACGCTTCGAGCATATGGAGTCACAATCGGGTCAATCCAAGTGATGGTCACTGGATTGAAGTTAAGAACATCTGTTAGTATCTTAGAGAACTAAAGATGCTGTCTAAAACTATGGAGAAGGAGAACTTGAAGTGACTGGGATCACTGCTGTAAGTTTCCAAACAGTAAAATACTGCGGTACTATAAAGTTTGAATAACGGGACAAGTGAGCTGGAAATCTTCCGAGCAAGATAACTGTTGCCGAATAAACAACAAATGCGGATTAATTGCTGCGGCTGAGGCAGCAAAAGAAGCCATTTGGATCAAAAATAAATCTAATTAGATTAGATATAGTTCTGTTAGCAGCTGAGCTAGGCGTCAGCACAGGCTAAGGAATTAAAGGTCTCATCGACGATCCAGATATAAACTTCTAAATCATCTGATTCGTTCGGATCATACATCGTGGCGATGTGATGATCGTATAAATCGCGTTAGACGATAATCATACAAATCCGCTGACGAAAACCTTTCCTCAGCAATTTGAGCGAACCGTACATAGTTCGGGGGTTAGACACTCGGGTGACTGGCTATGTGCCAAGTGGGAGATTGTTGGATAATATGACCCATAGCGTCACAATTTGCACAGATCATTGTGTTGTTGTAGCAAATTAACTATGTGACAAGGAAATTGCACTCTCATCATTTGTGATTAGATCACCTTAGATATATAAATGAAGAGAGGTCCCTATGATTAGTTCCTGGACTGAGAATGATATGAGACAGTATCAGTCCCCGAAGGATTAATCATTAAATATCCCTAGCCGGAGTATTATCGACATCGATAATGCGGAATAGGCTAGTATTGCACTTGTGCGCGTTGTGAGGGCACACGGCATAATTCTCATATATATATGTATTGGATACTTATGCAAGTGCGATAGGAGGTCGTGTTCACCGATGGTACGGGAAACAGCTTCGCTCTGGATAGACCCCTCGGAATCCCATTGGTATTATGAATATGTGTCTATGGGAGGCCGAAATCAAGGTAGGTGTGTATAGTCTTAACCTGATACTTACATCGCTAATGCTTACGACAATCGATATACTTTAGTTGAGGTCGTCTAGGACTCTAACCGGTTCTGTGTACGCCAATGCCGGGTATATTGAGAATCGTAGTGTATTGGATGTGATGTCAAGACGGAAGTATCACTCCAGTCATAGTGGAGATGATGTCACGCAGGATACGGTATTAGTGCTCTTAAGTGCTGCGCGGCCATCGGGATATTATGACAAGGTCATGTATATCGGATTATAGAGACTAGTTACCAGACATCCGACATGTGCTTCGTACGGGGCAGACACTTATCCAGCCCCAGGCCTAGCACGTGACTATCAGATACTGGGCCGATATATACAATACAATCGTATACTACGCTTGATACAGATCTTAATATTCTTAGAAGGATATGTCCGGAGAATTGGGTAGACTTGGTGCTTTGCTAGGAGTCGACCTTGTCTCGTAAATCGGTAGAACGTAGTACTTGGTACGTACGTGATTCGGATACTCCGACGACCGTATTTACTGCCAACTTATCCGGAGATCTCATGGGTCGCTTCCCGATAATCCACCGATGACGCACAACTCGCACTCTTGAATAATCTGGGATTATATAGAAGAGAGAGAAAATTAATCTAGGATTAATTACGGAGATATTTTATCTAGGATAAAATATCGTCTAGAGAGAGATAACGATTAATTTGGAATTAATCGATTAAATTAATATATTCGGTATATTAAACGAAATTAGATTTCGACGTGGAATTAAAATTAGATTTTAATTCGGGCGAACGAATTAATTTAGAATTAATTCGTTAGCGACGTGAATAGTGAATTCGCTAGGCGTAATCATTTAATTACGACGCAACGGAAAAATCATTAATTTGGAATTAACGAACCCGAGCCCGAGTGTGATTGCGAGCGCATTCGTATTTCGAATTCGAGTGCGGCGTCGCAAGTCGCATCAAGCGTCAAATCATTCGTCACATCAAGCGTCAAATCAAATGTCACTTTGAGTGATGTGATTGATTGATGTGATTGATTGATTGATTGACAAGCAACTTGTCACTTTGATTGATAGAAGTTGTTGAAATAGTGTAGTTGTTGGAAAGTTTGTTTATTGACTTTTGAAAGCCAAAATTGTTATTACCTTTAATATATTTTTAGAAAATATATAAGGTAAATTTATTACACTTTCAAGACAACTAATACCAATTTTTCTTTCTCTCTCATTTTGCTCTCTCTCTCACGCCCACAGTCCAATTTCTTCACTGGTTTTGAACCAGAAATGGCGTGAACTAGGGAAGCAAGAGTTGCGTTTTTCATGGTGATAACCGCAAGTGCTAGCACACTACGAGTCTTGCGAAGGTGGTAGGGAGGTTCGACCATGAGCCGGGATCCGTTCGACGAAGCTAGGAGCTCCGTTTCGCATCTCAAATTTCTGTTTTTGGAGACAGTGGACTGCTGCAGTTGGGCATCCTGGCAGTGCGTTTTTGCCTTCAATCGTCTCCAATCGACTCAACCGATCGATGTGAGTATTCCGCTACCTCCGTTGGTGTATTCACGCATGTTTTCATGACTTGTATGATCTTGGGACCTAGATTTAAACCAACAATGGCATCAAGAGCCTTAGGTTCAAGCATGAAAATTTTAGGGTTAAAATTTGGGTAAATGTTTGTTGAGCATGATTTGAATAAATTGATTGTTTGAGTATGCTTATAACATGTATAAATGCATTTGGTTGGACCAATTTGTTGAAAATTGATTTGGAATAATTTTCCCCAAAAATTATCACTTGGCCGAATGTGATGGAAATTTGGAATTCTTGGAATTTTTGATTTTGATTCATTGGATGAAGTTAGAATCATGTAGGATGATGTTAATTTGAATCGAATTGGATTGGATTTCGAATTGACAAAAACCCAAAAATTCTATGTTGGCCGAATGTGTTAATGCCCTAATGTCTTGGTATATTTTGATTTTGTGACATTGGATGTGTATGAAATCATTTAGGATGTTGATTTAATGTCGATTGTGGGTTCGATTGGATCGAAACCGAATCGGACACAAAATCCCTCCTTGGCCGAGAGCTTTGAAGCATGTAAATGGGTTTGATTTTTCATTAAATGTGTTGGACATGTGATAATGAAATTGAGCATGATTAATTGGACAAATTTGATGTTTTGGAAATATTGATTTGGGTGATTAATCATGATATGCACTTTAGGTAATTAAATTGGAAATTTGGATTTTGGTAATTTAATTATTTGAGCCTTAAATTGGATTTGGGCTATAATGTTGTAATTGGGCCTATTGGGCTTGATTTTATCAAGTTGGCTTTAGGCCAAATGGATTGGATCCAATTGGGCCCAAAACCTTAACCATAAAGCCCAAATGCAACTAATGAACCTTTAAAGTTCAATTGGGCCTAATGGGCCAAGATTGATTTATGGGCTTATGGGGTAAATCCCGGATTGGACTTTGGTTATCGGTTTGACCCGAGTTGACCAAAAGTCCACGCCTTAAGAAATCAATTAAAAGCCCATTGGACTTTAGTTGAATTGACGTTGGACGTTAATCGGTCTTTGAGACGCGTTACGATTAAATTTGGAATTTAAATCGTAAAAGGTTTATTAAATAAAAGTGTAATATTTAATTTGGAATTGAATAGTGAATTAGTATTAAATACATGTTAAATTTGATTTAATGATGTAGTTTAATTTAATTCATGAATTCGTACTTTAAATACTTATTCGCAAAACGAGTTTGACTCGAACAAAATCAAATCGTTGTTTGAACATTGGATGATCACTTAATTATCAGATTAATTAATTTGATTAGATTGATTGATAGCATGCTTATGTGTGTGAATACGTGGTTGTGTTGAAAGAATAATGCATATCGGATGGATATTAGATGGGCGGGCAATTTTAGAAATTGTTGTAATAAATTCGATTTATTAAATTGGACCTGCATGTCCAGCCTTATCACCTCTATTCTCTTTGTATTCTCTTCTCACCTATTCCCCTCTATGTATATGAGGTTTCTTTAGAAGTGTAGTGTAAAGGGTAGAAGTAATACAAGTGCTAGCTTGAGTGAGAAATGGAGAGATTTGATCTAGGATCAATGTGTTAAGTATCCATCCGCATATCATTATTATTTATTTTCATATGCGCTTTATTATGTGTTTAGAATGCATGTTTAAGCGTGTATGATGATGAGACCTTAACAAAGATAATTAAATTGGTAGCCAATTTGCACGCGAAAAGCCCTCATCAAATATCATGCGTCTTTTCCTTCCATTGAGTGATTCTTACTCAAGATCCTAGATTGGCATGGGTTGTTGGCCAAAGTCAAGCCCTTGTCCGTCGAAGATGTGTTTTAATCACGAGGCTTTGTTCCATATTGGTGTCTTGTCCAAGTTGTGGTTTGTTGGCCAAAGTCAAGACCACTTCTTGTCCAACGACATTGATTACGAAGCTTCCATGGTCAATGGGTCCGCGCTTGACTGGGATCATTAGGTTTGTTGTGCCTGTTGGAAATCTAATAACCATGTCCCAAGATCAAAAACAAGCAAAATATATAAGAATGAACTACATTGAAGTAATGGCGGAAACAATACTCACAAAAACGGAATGTGGATGCAATGGATGAAACAAATGTTGCTCCTTTGTGCAGTGGAGGATTCGGACAAGATGAAAAGAAATGCTCCAAGCAAAGTTTGATCCTTCCAAGCTCTAAGATGAGTTTCCCATAACACCTTGTATGATCCCTTGATGTTGCTAGCCAAAGTTGTGTGTTAGAGTTCCAAACAAGCACACTTTCTTCTTGTCTTGCCACAAAACAAATGAAGAATTGGAGAGAGCTTTGAGAGCTCACTGTTTTGGTAATTAGAGAGGGAGAGGAAGATATGATTTTGTCTCAAAAATCAATTTATATTTATGTCATAATTATTATTAAATAATAATATACTTATGACAAACAAATGCAAAGACTTAGAGTGTCTAACACTCAATTTCCATGCAATACCCTTGAGTGCTTTGTACACTATCTTCATGCAATACATCTTGATTAAATAATGCAAATAATGACAAGTGTCATGTGGGCCCCACACGTTTCCAAATGAAAGTGGGCCCACGTGCACTCACGCGTTCGGGTTCGATATTTCCGAAATACCGAGCTTACGTCGCGACGTTAATTAAATCGAATTTAAATAAATAATTGCGCCTAGCGAAATTATTATTTACGTCGCTAACGAATTAATTCTAAATTAACTCGTTTGCCCGAATTAAAATCTAATTTCAATTTCGCGTCGAAATCGAATTCCGATTATTATATCGAATATAATAATTTTACGATTAATTCTAAATTAATCGTTCTCTCTCTTTATATAATACTTTATCCAAGATAAAGTCTCTCCGTAATTAATCCAAGATTAATCGAGTTTGAATCATACGTCATTGGTGAATCTTCGGGGGAAGCGACCCAAGAGACCTCTAGATATGTTGGCAAGTAAATCCGGTTGTCGAACTATTCGAACACGTACGTACCAAGTACTACGTTTTTACCGATTTACAAGACAAGGTTAGCTTCTAGCAAAACGCCATGCCTACCCAATTCTCTAGAAATATTCTTACTGGAATATTAGATCTATAACAGGCGTAGTAGTATACCGTAGTATAGTGTATATCGAACCAGTATCGGATGATCACATGTAAGGCCTGGGGCTGGATATGTGTCTGCCCCGTACGATACACATATCGGACATCAAGCAACCAGTCTCTTTGAATCAGATAATCCTGACCTAGTCATATTATCCCGATGGTTGCAACCATTATAGAGTACTCGTTCTGTATCCCTCGCGATCATCATCTCCATATGTCTGAAGTGATACTTCCATCTTGACATCACACCCAGTACACTACGATTCTCGATAAACCCAGAAGAGGTATACACAGAACTCGTTAAAGCCCTGGACCACCAAACCTAAATTTTACCGATTGTCGTAAGTACTAGCGATGCAAATCTCAGGTTAAGATCATATGCACCTACCCTGAAGCGGACTCCCATAGACACGCAGACATACTACCAATGGGACTCCGCGGGGTCTATCCAGAGCGAAGCTGTTTTCCGTACCATCGGTAAAACACAACCTCCTACCGCACTTGCATAAGTATCCAATACTTAATATATGAGAACTATGCCGTTGTGCCCTCACAACATGCACAAGTGCAGTACTAGTCTATTCCGCATTATCGATGTCCAATCTCGATAATACTACGACTAGGGATATTTAATGATTAAACCTTTATGGATTGATACTGTCTCATATCATCACAATCCGGAACTAATCATAGGGACTTTTACCATTTATATATCAAAGTAAATAAATTACAAAACGGTAAAAGGCAATTTCATTACTACATAGTTATTTTGTACAATAATACAATATCATTTACAAAATAGTGACGCTATGGGTCATTACTGTCTAACAATCTCCCACTTGGCCTATAGCCAGTCACTCAAGCATCTAATACCTGAACTATGTACATGTCGCTCAAACTTTTCCCGAGGAATAGCCTTCGTCAGCGGATCTGCAATATTATCCTCTGATGCGATCTTCTCGATCTTCACATCGCCACGATGTATGATCTCTCGAATCAGATGGAATCGTCGAAGAACATGTTTGGATCGTTGATGAGACCTTGGTTCCTTAGCCTGTGCTATAGCCCCGCTATTGTCACAATACAATGGAACGGGCTCAGCTGCTAACGGAACTACTCCTAATCCAATTAGGAATTTTCGGATCCAAACTGCCTCTTTTGCTGCTTCAGCTGCTGCAATGTACTCCGCTTCAGTTGCTGAATCGGCAACAGTATCTTGCTTGGAAGATTTCCAGCTCACTGCTCCGTTATTCAAGCAAAATATGTACCCGGTTTGCGACTTGAAGTCATCTCTGTCGGTTTGGAAACTTGCATCGGTATACCCAGATACCTCAAGTTCTTCCATCTCCATAGATTAAGAAAACATCCTTAGTTCTTTTAAGATACCTAAGGATATTCTTAACCGCCATCCAGTGATCCTGTCCTGGATCGGCCTGATATCGACTGCACATGCTCAAACCATAGGACACATCAGGTCGTGTACATATCATGGCATACATGATCGATCCGACTGCCGAGGCGAACGGAGTCCGACTCATGTTGTCTCTCTCATCTTGTGTTTTGACACTGTCCCTAGATAGAAAGACGCCATGTGATGTTGGCAACAGTCCCTCTTGGACTGATCCATGTTGATCTCTTCAACACTTTATCAATATATGTACTCTGGGAGAGTCCAAGTAGCTTCTAGATCTATCCCGGTAGATCTTTATTCCCAGAATAAAAGCTGCTTCTCCCAGATCTTTCATGGAGAATTTCAATGAAAGCCAAGCTTTCACCGACGTTAACATAGGAATGTCATGCCTATAAGCAATACATCGTCGACATAAAGGACAATAAAAGTCAGTGCACTCCCACTAACCTTCTTATATACACAAGGATCATCTATGTTTTGAATGAAATCATATTCTTTTATGACCTCATCAAAACGTTGGTTCCATGACCTCGATGCTTGCTTCAGTCCATAAATGGACCGATTTAATGCCAACCTTGTTTGCAAGTCTTGGTGCGATAAACCGTCAGGTTGTTGCATATAAACATCCTCCCACA
>SKCR01006407.1:0-25003 GCA_019454045.1 Zanthoxylum bungeanum
ATGATGCCATGCTCAACTTTTCTTCATCTTCCTTCTTTTCATTCTTCTACCTTTCTTCTTCCTCTTCTTTCTCTTCTTTTTCTTCTGTTCCCTCATCTTCCTTCTACGTTTTCTTTTTCTTCATATTGTTTTCTAATTTTGTGAAAAATTGAATAGTTATCTAATTTATAATAGGGATCAATTTGTAAATTAACTAATGAAGAAAGTTTTGAAAATTTTGAGAAGTTTTGAGACTTTTCTAGATGGGTCCACGGGAACTGTTCATCGAAAATTTTTACCCACGTTTTTGGTTTGCTTCTGGTTCGAATTTGTAAAAATATTCAACGCGAAAGTTATAGATCTCGGTCTCAGATTTCCGAAAATATAAAATTCATAAAAATCGGAGTTCGTATGAGAAAGTTACTCCCTAATTAACATGGGTTATCTGGAATAGAATTTATTAGAATCTCGTATCGGACTTTCGAAGAATCTACCGATTGTCCCCAAAGTCGTTCCAAAATTAAATCTTTGTGCCAACATAATTTATGTTATGATATCTTCGTCCCGCAATACCACGATACTATAATGTAACGGTAGTAAAACTACTAGTCGTTACACCTACCATGCAGGAGTTCGTAGTACACTCAGGATTTACATCAACCCATATTTGATCATCTATTAGACTGATATAAATTTCTTTGTTTATCAAATATTAAAAGAAATTAAATTCTGTCTTAGTCCAGTCCTATATGATCGTATCATAAAATGTGCCTTCATTCCAATGTAACTAGATGAACGAACTCGGATCAAAGTCGTCATACAATATGGAGTATACCGCTGCTGTAGATAAACTACAAACAAAGTGCCCATTTTTATTTGCTCTCTATGGACTATTTATGATTACTAATTTCAGACTTAAATCCTCTTGTGTATAACACTTATACACTAAGTCTGAAAGTAATTAGTATCCAAGGGCATACATGATAATTTGTAATATACGACTTTAAAATCAATATTTTAATAATTATTTAATAACTGCATTGTTTAGTACTTAAAACAAAATCCCTTTTACATATTACATTATGCTATAAGGCATATATCCTAACAATCTCCCACTTGAACTAAGGAAAAAAAAATATGTCACATAATCCTAGACCCTCTAGGTTATCTTTAAACACTTTAGCCATCAAGGTCTTTGTAAACAAATCAGTCTGCTTCTCTGTAGAATTCTATCTGCAACATTTCCCTAAAGAGATGATATTTTCTCTCTATATGATTCCCTCTCTTGTGGCTTCTTAGTTCTTTGGAATTTACCATTGTACCACTATTATCATAATAAAGTGTGAGTGGTTTATCCATATCTAGAACAAATTCCTGATCTCTCAAGAATTTATGGAGCCATACTGCTTCCTTAGCTGCTTCACAAGCTACTACATACTCGGCCTCCATGTTGGAGTTCACAATGCTAGATTGCATTATACTCTTCCATACTATGGCTCCACCAACTAGTGTGAATAATGATTCAGATGTTGATTTCCCATAATCTACATCCGTCTGAAAATTAGTATATGTATATCCTCTAAGGATCATATCCTCTCTAGAATATATAAACATATAGTTTCTCATTCTCTTAAGATACTTGAGAATGTTTTTAACGGCTACCCAATGATCTAATCCAGGGTAGGTCTGAAACTTACTAACTACTCCAATTGTAAAGAAGATGTATGGCCTCGTGCATACCATAACATACATGAGACTACCAACTGCTGAGAGATATGGAGTCTGTCTCATTTCCTCAACTATTTGAGATGTCTTACGAGATCGTTCCGTTGACAAATAAATTCTGTATCGAAGAGGTAAATTACCTTTCTAGGAATTCAACATCCAAAATCATACAATAATATTGTCGATATAGGATGCTTGAGACATAGCTAACAGTCGTCTCTTATGATCCCGAATGATCTAGATCGAAATTACACAACTCGCATTTCCCAAATCTTTCATTTGGAATTAGTTAACTATCAGGATTTTACTTCCGATAATACTTTTACATTATTCTCAATGAGTAAGATATCATCATTGCATAATATGAGAAAAACCACATTACCGCTAATGACACACTTGTATATACAAGGCTCATCGACGTTATACTCGAGTACCATTTTACTGAGATGTCAAATGTGTTACGTTATTGTAATTGTAAACAAATGTTGTTGATGATGCATTGGTCTAACTAGAAAGTAACTCCCCGAGTACCATTTTACTGCGAGGCATGAATTCTATCATATAGTCATACTCAAGAAATACAAACACTGTGATCTCTTTTTAGACTATAAAAGAATCCAACAATAGTCTCTTTAGGATAGCCTATAAATAGGCACACCTTAAACACGGCTCCAACTTTATTGTCTTGTTCTTCAATATATACATTGAAAACCTTCATAGGTGAAATGTTGCAAACTAACTTTGCAGTCACTCCACAACTCTAAAGGTGTCTAAGGAATTGACTTAGATGAAACTACGTTAAGGATAAAAAGAACAAGGTAATTAACTGTCAATAAACATTGATCTCATCATGTCTTGTAGGGTTTGATTTCTCCTTTCTGCAACACCATTCTGCCGTGGTGTTCCAGGTGTTATAAGTTGGGATATTATCTCTTGCTCAACTAAGAACTCCTTGAATTCATTGTCAAGGTATTCTCCTCCATGATCTGATCGTAGAATTTTGACTAATCAGTTCTCAACCTTAGCAAGATACTTTTGACCTTTTCAAAGATACCCGATTTATGCTGCATTAGGTAAACATGCACATATCTAGAGTAATCGTCAATAAATGTGATGAAATATTCATAACCACTTAGTGATTAATTGGCTCTTAGCCCTTTTTCTAATAAAAGATCTCTCCGTCATATTACCTTTTAGACTAAACTCAAAGACTAGTAAGTTGTGGTCCTTTAACTAACTTAAAGATCCATTTTTTACTAATCTGTTTATCATGTCAAGGTTAACATGACCAAGTTTGAGATGCCACAGGTATATGTGTAACACTCCGGTCAATGCGGTCATGTCTAGTACAATGAATCATCAAGCATAACATCTTAGAATCTTTAAAATAACATAAAAATAGGTTTCACACCTTAGGAATCTCGTCCGAAGGTCCCAGATAAATTTTCAGTTTAAGTCTCCCTTTATAGCTACTAGAGTCAATCAACAACCTTTCTTATTTCAGCCCTAACTTTCTCATACGATCTTTGATTTTGATGAATGTTATATCGTTGAAAATATTAGACTGAGATCTACAACTTTAATATTGGATATTTCTCCAAATTCTATTCAGAACCAAGTTTAAAAAAAATATTTTCATGACTGCTATTGTAAAAATATGGATTGCCCATATATTTTTGGCACTTGTCAAAATCTAAGCCACTCCATTGAATAATCAGCCTGTTCTTGTTATAAATAGCAAGAAATATTCATATTCTCTCAAAAATGGGAAGAAAAGCCACAAATTTGAAAGCTTCACATGTCATTTTTCATTTTATTCACAAGTTATTATTTTTGTCATGCAACTTTGAACACTCCAAGCTCAATCCTCATGAAAGTTCAGTTAGCATATTGCAGGAAATCCTGCAGCACCATTCCAGCACACTGGCAATGGAGCCTCAGTCTGTGTGTGGATGCTATCTTTTCTTTTTACTTCTCTGTGGTTTATGTTATATTTGATTCTAACTCTAAACTTGTGCAATCAGTTTCTTGTACTTAGTTTATAATTTCTCTTATACCTTAAGATATGTTAATTCAGCTTAAGTAATTTGATATTATTCATGACTTTAGTTTATAACTTATGTTTTGGTGTTTGTTCTATGTATTCAAGTTATGTAGCATACCAGTTTTCAGTTCATATGTCAGTCTATGCATCACAGCTTAGATATTAAGTTCTTATTTTTAAAGTTTAGCTATGACATGTCTTTCACATATATGTCCCATGTCACAACATGCATCAATTTTAGTTCTTCATAATTCACAGTGCATTCATAGACTTGCAGAATTCAGCATCTCCGCCAGTTGTGTTCTCAAATTAGACCTATAGCTATTCATGAATCATACAAGCCTATTTTCAGAACTCATTTTTCAGTTTTGAAGATTATGACATGTTATTATGCTTTAGATATTTTAAAATGAGTTCTTTTATGATTTTCTTTATAGATTGGGAAAAAACCTAATCTCAAAGACTTTGAAATTGACGAATTATGGAATTGACGGATATAGCAAATATGTGCACATGTAGTTTTAAGGCTGGGGGACTATGCTATATGAATCCCCTAGTTCCTAGTTTCAGGGCCAGAATGACAATATTGATTAGCTCTCTTACTCTAGTTCAGTGACTTTGAGGACATCGATACGTAACGTCCAATACACTAGTTTAGGCGTATGGGAGGCGGCAGAGCTCATCAATATTGTCATCCTCAAAGTCAGGTTTTCTACCAGATACAGCAGACATGTGCACATGCAGTTTCAGGACTAGGGGACAGTGCTACATGTGGACCAGGATGACAGCATTGATTATCTCGTCTAACTCTAGTTCAGTGACTTGGGGGACGACGATACTTAATGCCCTAAAGCACTAGTTTAGGCGTATATAGGGATGGTGATACGTAATGCCTCTATGCGTCAATTTATCTACAAATTCTCCAGTTACTTGAGATTTTAGATTTTCATACCATGATTTCCACAAAGATTTTTGAGAATGAACCTAGTTTATGTTTTTATGAGTTCAGGCTTTCTAAAGATTTTCTGGTTACTTGAGATTTCCGATTTTCACATCAAGATTTCTACATAGATTTTTAAGAAGAAACCAAGTTTATATTTTATAAGTTCAGAAGCAGTTTTTACAGCACTGTTGATTTTAATACCAATCTTCAATATGAATTTCATGCTTTCATAATTAATTACATTCTTAAAAATAATGCATCCACGTCATGTTACATTACAACTTCAGCTATGCATGTCATGCTTTCTAATAATCATGTCTAGCTTTTGCAGAATGTTGATTTAGGTCATTTATACTCAGGTCATCATATAACATTTTAGCTCATGATAGTTTCAAGTTCGTGGGTTGTGGTTCATATAGTCAATCTCAGATTTCATGATTCATACATAAACCAAGCACCATGGGTTTGTGATGGCTTTTGCCACAGGTATGGGTGGTTTGGTTATAGCATGTATTAGTTTCATGATCATGGCCCGCATGCAGTTTTCAGTTCATTCAACCAGCATATTAGCTCATGCAACTATAGTTCAGACAGTTAAATGTAACTTATACATTCAGTTAGATATTCATATCATATCGTGCATTCCAGGCCAGATAATCAGATCAGTCCATGCATTTTAGGTTCAGTTTTTAGGTCCCTCCATTCCCAGTTCAGGTAGTTAGACCCGCAATCCCTCATTCCAGTTCAAGTAGTTAGGCGTAATTCATGCCTATCCAACTTAGAAATTTAGGACATGTATGTTCAAATTATATATTCAAGTTAACTCATGCATCCTCAGTTAGGCAATCAGGAATAACACATGTATGTTAGTATTCAGATTCAGCTCACATATTTAAAAATCAGAGAGGAATATGTGGTTTATGTATTTCATGTTAAGTTCATGCGTTTCAATTTAGCATTTGGGGTAGCTCAAGCATATTCAGTTTAAGTGTTCAGCGCCTAGTCATGGAAGTTCAGTTTAAATTACAGATTCAACATATATACTTTCAGTTCAAGTAATTCTAGAAGAAGTCATTTAGGATTAAGTCATGTTCAATGGGCAGCTTTCATTGCAGGTAGATCCAGTATAGATCATGTAGATTTCAAAATCAGATTTAGTTCATATAGTTTCAAGTCAGATCATGTCGGTTCAACCCACATTAGCAGATTAGGATGTCAGTAGTTAGTTATCAGTTCAGACAGCGCAGTATAGTTTATGCATACTCAAGTCACCATACAATATTTAGGCTATGACAGAAAATATTTTATTTAATCTATGACAGCTCCAAGTCAGGTTCAGGGCAACAACTAAGAATAGTAAAGCTAGGTTTAGTCATGTACCCAGTTATTAGTTAGATTAAGTTCCAAATCTTTATGTCATATATCCATATTTCAGTTACCTAATTGGATTCCCAGCTATTATTTATGTTGTCGTGATTCAGTACTTTAACACTCTCTTATACTATGTCTCATCTTAATCATGTATTTCACTTCAGATTATTTTATTGGTCCTCTAGTATTCACTCACCAAGTCTTTCAAAAGACCTGAGCCACCCCACTTTCCAGCTATTATTGGATTCCCAGCTATTATTTATGTTGTCATGATTTAGTATTTTAAAACTCTGTTATATTATATCTCAGTTTAATTATGTATTTCACTTATATTATTTTATTGGTCCTCTAGTATTCAATCACTAAGTCTTCAAAAAGACCCGACCCACCCCACTTTCCAGTTGTTTTGCAGGCCACAGGTTCAGACATTGCTTGAAGGAGACAGAACCCAACGACAGTCATTACATACCTCGAGTGTCATTTCAGAGTTGGGCCCAATCGTCAGTGTCATATGGTATCAAGATAGGCTATAAGGCTTTGTATATATGTCAAGTATTCTGTCAGTAGTATGTGGATTTTTTTATGTGTTCAAATTTATGATATGAAATAGATAAGTTATAAGGTCTATGATGGAAATGTGTATTGATTGCATTATCTGAGTCAATCATTTCAGTATAGCTAGCAGTGTCTATCATGGGTTCGGGTGATGGATAAGCCTTCTCCTACTGTAAGACACAGAAACTGGGCGACGCATGCTGTTCCGGGCTCCCGCGCTCGGTTGGGAGTACGAAGTAGTCCACGGGGGACTAAACCGGAGAATAATGGAGTCGCCACCAGGTGTGAACCAGAAAATGATTTAAGGCCGCACTCACCCTCGCAAGGGAAGACCTCAAACCGTTGGATTTAGAATGGTCCCTTACTTATGTCGTTTGTAATGAATGGATTTGTGCAATATTAACCAAGTCTACTCAACATACATATTGATCAAAGTAGTCTAAATTCTTATAAAGCCTAAATCTAGGTTTGCATGCTTCAAAGATAAGCCAGGAAAGCGGTAAAATAAACTCATGAATATTTAAATTAATACATACGGAACAAACATATGCCAAGGAATTTGGCCGTTCTCAATGTTGGACCTCGCATACTCGGTTGAATGTATTCCACGTCAACCGAGCACGCCGTGTCCGGGACAACAAAAAAAATATAATAAAGGGTGCCCTCAAGTCTTACCTTTTATTTTTCGCTTTCCGGGAGTGCGTTTCACGGTGCCGGAAGGGATATCGTTTCACTTTGTTTCACTGGTCCGCTGTTTCCACTATTTTCACAGGTTCACTGTTTTCTCTGTTTTCTCACCGTTTTCACTCGTGGTTTCCGCTTGCTGTTTTCTCACTGTTTTTGCTCGATTTTTTGGACGATTTGTTCACGGTTTCAGGGGAGTTTTCACGTGGCTTAGAGACAATTCATGGGCTCGGTTTCGGGATGATTTTCAGTGGTGCAAGGGGCTGTTTTGGGGGGATTGTGACGTGTGCATGGGGGAGCTAAAGGCAGTTAACGTGGCTGGTTTGATCTCGGTCAGTGAGGGCTGCAGTGAATGAGAAATAAGGTTGGTTTATGCGTGAGCTGAGGGGGCTGTTACGTGTGCATGTCTAGTTTTCAGGGGTTGTTTGCCGTGAAGTTGAGAGGAGATAAAATGGTTAGGGAGGGTTGTGCGAGATGGGGATGTTACGTGTGCATTGTTATGGCTTTAAGGAAGAAACATGTGAGAGCTTGAAGACGTGAGGATTGCTTGCTGTGTTTGGGGTTCTGCCGTGAGTATTTAAGATCTGTGTGGGCTGATGTCTGTTGAAGTGTTTGTGAGGGGGAGTTTCACGTGAATTTGAGAACTACATGGTGCATGGGCAGGTGGCTATGTGTGAATGGGAGTTGTGTGTTCATTGAGGGAGGGCTGGTCATGGATGTTTCACGTGAAGGGGTAGTAGGCTCAGTATAGGGACTGAATGAAGAGTGGTCAGGGTGTGTATGGTGATATGCAGTTCACTGGCAGTGGGAAACCAGGCAGTGCGTTGATGAGTGGTGAGGTGCTTTGCCGAGAGGGGCTGCTGAGTGCGCAGATATGGTGAGCAAATGTAAGAGCTGAGGTAAGGTGAATGGGCTGTTGGCGTGATGCATGGGGGCTGGTTACATGATCAATTCTCAGTGCATGGTGATAGGGGTTGCTCACAGTTTATGAAGGCAGTGATATGGGTTGTTTGGTGAGAGGTGAGTGAAGCTGTGAAGAACCAGAGGGATTTGGTGATATGGTTTCCTGATTGGCGTGCGTGAATGATGATGAAGATAGGTAGTTCACTGGTAGTTAATGGTGTAAATGATGGTGGCTTGAAGTTGTGTGCAGTGCCCCCACCTTGACGTGAAGGATCCAGGGTTTTTATGGTTGAAAGCAAGTGTTGTGAGGCAGTGAATGGTGTGGACAAAGGAGCTAATTTAGGGCGTGAAGGGAGGAGAAATAATAGAGGTGCTTGAGGTAAAACAAAGGAGCTTTCGGTGGAGGAGGAAACTAATGAAGAAATTTGGTGAAGATTGAGTGCTTGGATCGAGGGAATTTCGGTGATTGAAGGGATTTGTTGAATTTGGGAGAGGAAATGGCATGATGGAGGGAAAATAATGGAGTGTGGGGTTTTTTTTTGTTTTGGTTTTGTTTGGTGGAATATGGGAATAGGCGTGTGGGGTTGGAAGGAAATTTGGTGTGTGGTTTTTTTGTTTTGGTTTGTGTTTTTTACTGTTTATGTATGGAAGTTGAAGGGACACAGGGGTAGGTTTAAGGTTCGGGGCGAGAATAAATTTTGATACAGAAGCTCAACGAGCAAACCCAAGGTTAAGCGAGGAACAAAAATCCAACAAAACGTCAATTCTAGACTTTTCCCTTCCGACGTCGTTCCCGCGACTTAAAAAGTGGTGCCTCCGTACGAGGCTGATCATTGCGCTGCTATGCAAAAATGCAATGCCTACAGTCGCCCCCACTTTGATGGGACTTGTTCAGTGTGTGACAATGACAATCCTATCAAAGTTCGTGCAATGCATTTTTACTTACCTGGCTCGCCAGCTGCCACATGGTTTGCCTGCTGTGTTGAGTTGAGTTGGTCTGGTTGTGCCATTTTCGGCATGCTAAACCCCATTTCCGAGGTGTTGCTGAAGTGATGACTATCCATCTTCGAATTGTGCTCCATTTTCGGAGTGATGAGATAATGGTCCATTTTCGAACCGTGCTCCATTTTCGGAGTGATGAGATAATGGTCCATTTTCGAACCGTGCTCCATTTTCGGAGTGATGAGATAATGATCATTGTCCATTTTCGAACTGTGCCCCATTTTCGGAATGATGAGATAATGGTCCATTTTCGAACCGTGCTCCATTTTTGGAATGATGAGATAATGGTCCATTTTCGAACTGTGCTCCATTTTCGGAGTGATGAGATAATGGTCCATTTTCGAACCGTGCTCCATTTTCGGAGTGCCAGAGTAGTGATGATTGTCCATTTTCGAACTGTGCTCCATTTTCGGAATAATAGTCCATTTTCGAACCGTGCTCCATTTTCGGAATGATGAGATAATGGTCCATTTTCGAACCGTGCTCCATTTTCGGAATGCCAGAGATAGTGATGATTGTATATTTTCGAACTGTGCTCCATTTTCGGAATGATGAGATAATTGCCCATTTTCGAACCGTTGTTGATGTGAAAGCGGCCCATTTTCGAACCATTGCTGATGTAAAAGCAGTCCATTTTCGAACCATTGCTGATGTAAAAGCGGCCCATTTTTGAACCATTACTGATGTAAAAGCGGCCCATTTCTGAACCATCGCTGATGTGAAAGCGGCCCATTTCTGAACCATTGCTGATGTGAAAGCGGTCCATTTTCGAACCATTGCTGATGTGGGCCTTGACCCTGGGACTCATCCCCAAAAGCGGATACTGTAACTGATGTGGGTCTCAACCTTGGGACTCATCCCCGAAAGCGGATACTGTAACTGATGTGGGCTCGACCCTGGGACTCCTCCCCGAAACTGATACTGAAGCTGATGTGGGACTCGACCCTGAGACTCATCCCCGAAAACGGATGATGATGCTGACTTAGGCCTCGACCTTGGGACTCATCCCCGAAAACTGATACTGATGTGTCTCCATACCCAGTGTGTTGCAGTGATATCTCCATACCCGGAGTGCCGTTCCTGGCAAGCTAAACCTCATACCTAAGGTGTCGCTGAAATATCTCCATACCCGGAGTGCCGTACCTGGCAAGCTAAACCTCATACCTGAGGCATCGCAGTAATATCTCCATACCCGGAGTGCCGTACCTGGCAAGCTAAACCTCATACCCAAGGTGTTGCTGAAATATCTCCATACCCGGAGTGCCGTACCTGGCAAGCTAAACCCCGTACCTGAGGTATCACAGTGACATCTCCGTACCTAGAGAGCCACAAATGTCTGAATGCTAACCCTATACCTAGGGTGTCGCGGTGACTTCTCCGTACCTAGGGAGCCACAAATGTCTGAATGCTAACCTTGTACCTAGGGTGTCGCGGTGACGTCTCCGTACCTAGAGAGCCACAAATGTCTGAATGCTAACCCCGTACCTAGGGTGTCGCGGTGACGCCTCTGTACCTAGAGTGCCACAAATGTCTGAGTGCTAACCCCGAACCTAGAGTGTCGTAGTAGTCTGGATAGTCCGCATGCCGTACCTGGCATGCTAACCCCGTACCCAGGGCTTCGCTTTGGTCTGAATGCTAACCCCGTACCTAGGGTGTCGCAGTGTGATATCTCCATATTCGGAGTGTCATACCTGGCAAAATTGATCTGATATCTCCATACCCGGAGTGTCGTACCTGGCAAAACTGATCTGATGTCTCCATACCAGGAGTGCCGTACGTGGCTGAACTGATAATGATGTGGGCCTTGCCCCCGGAGTGCCATACCCGGCAAAGACTGATAGTGATGTGGGCCTCAACCCGCAGAGTGCCATACCCAGCGAAGACCGATAATGATGTGTGCCTCAACCCGCAGAGTGCTATACCCGGCAAAGACTAATAATGATGTGGGCCTCGCCCCTAAAGTGTCATACCTTGCAAAGACTGATAATGATGTGGGCCTCAACCCGCATAGTGCTATACCCGGCAAGACTGATAGTGATGTGGGCCTCAACCCGTAGAGTGTCATACCCGGCAAAGACTGATAGTGATGTGGGCCTCAACCCGCAGAGTGCCATACCCGGCGAAGACTGATAGTGATGTGGGCCACAACCCGTAGAGTGCCATACCCGGCAAAGATTAATGGTGATATGGGCCTCAACCCGCAGAGTGTCATACCCGGCAAAGACTGATAGTGATGTGGGCCTCAACCCACAGAGTGCCATACCCAGCAAAGACTGATAGTGATGTGATGTGGGCCTCGCCCCCATATATATTCCATACTCGGCAGAATTGATACTGAATTGATGTGGGCCTCGCCCCCAGAATGCCATAACCCGACAGAACTGATACTGGACTGATTTGGGGCCTCGCCCCCAAGGTGATATGGGCCTGCCCCTCGCCCGGACATTCTATTCTATTTCACACATTGTATTGTTGGAAATCTAATCCATGTCCCAAGATCAAAAGAACAAGCAAAACATATAATGAATGAACAATATTGAAGTATGGCGGAATCATACTCACAAAGATCGGAATGCGGATGCGTTGATGAAACAAAAATTTCTCCTTTGTGCAGTGAGGGTTTCGGCCAAACAGAAAAGAGAAGCTCCAAGCAATTTTTGATCCTTCCAAGCTCTAAGATGAGTTTCCCATAACACCTTTGTATGATCCCTTGATGGTGCTAGCCAAAGATGTGTATTTTATGTTCCAAACATGCACAAATTCTTCAAGTTTTTGCAACAAAAACAGAAAAGTAGAGAGCCAAAACTGCAGTGAAGTTTTCGGCAATGTGAGAGAGAGGAGAGATCTGATTTTTTGTTACAAAAATCAATTTATATTTATGGCATAATATTTATTAATTAATAATAAACTTATGACACAAATCATGCAATGGCTTAGAGTGTCAAACACTCAATTTTCATGCAAAACCCTTGAGTGCATTGTACACTATCTCCATGCAATGCATCAACATTTAAATAATGCATATAATGACATGTGTCATGTGGGCCCCACACGTTTCCAAATGAAAGTGGGCCCACGTGCACTCACGCGTTCGGGTTCGATATTTCCGAAATACCGAACTTACGTCGCGACGTTAATTAAATCGAATTTAAATAAATAATTGCGCCTAGCGAAAATATTATTTACGTCGCTAACGAATTAATTATAAATTAACTCGTTTGCCCGAATTAAAATCTAATTTTAATTTCGCGTCGAAATCGAATTTCGATTATTATATCGAATATAATAATTTTATGATTAATTCCAATTAATCGTTCTCTCTCTTTATATAGTACTTTATCCAAGATAAAGTCTCTCCGTAATTAATCCAAGATTAATCGAGTTTGAATCATACGTCATTGGTGAATCTTCGAGAAGCGACCCAAGAGATCTCTAGATATGTTGGCAGTAAATCCGGTTGTCGAACTATCCGAACACGTACGTACCAAGTACTACGTTTTTACCGATTTACAAGACAAGGTTAGCCTCTAGCAAAACGCCATGTCTACCCAATCTCTAAAAATATTCTTATTGGAATATAAGATCTATAACAGGCGTAGTATACCGTAGTATAGTGTATATCGAACCAGTATCGGATGATCACATGTAAGGCCTGGGGCTGGAGATGTGTCTGCCCCGTACGATACACATATCGGACATCAAGCAACCAGTCTCTTTGAATCGGATAATCCTGACCTAGTCATATTATCCCGATGGTTGCAACCATTATAGAGTACTAGTTCTGTATCCCTCGCGATCATCATCTCCATATGTCTGAAGTGATACTTCCATCTTGACATCACACCCAATACACTACGATTCTCGATAAAGCCAGAAGAGGTGTACACAGAACCCGTTAAAGCCCTGGACCACCAAAACTAAAGTTTACCGATTGTCGTAAGTACTAGCGATGCAAGTCTCAGGTTAAGATCATATGCACCTACCCTGAAGCGGACTCCCATAGACACGCAGACATACTACCAATGGGACTCCGCGGGGTCTATCCAGAGCGAAGCTGTTTTCCGTACCATCGGTAAAACACAACCTCCTACCGCACTTGCATAAGTATCCAATACTTAAATATATGAGAACTATGCCGTTGTGCCCTTACAACATGCACTAGTGCAGTACTAGTCTATTCCGCATTATCGATGTCCAATCTCGATAATACTACGACTAGGGATATTTAATGATTAAACCTTTATGGATTGATACCGTCTCATATCATCACAATCTGGAACTAATCATATGGACTTTTACCATTTATATATCAAAGTAAATAAATTACAAAACGGTAAAAGGCAATTTCATTACTACATAGTTAATTTTGTACAATAATACAATATCATTTACAAAATAGTGACGCTATGGGTCATTACTGTCTAACAATCTCCCACTTGGCCTATAGCCAGTCACTCAAGCATCTATACCTGAACTATGTACATGTCGCTCAAACTTTTCCCGAGGAATAGCCTTCGTCAGCGGATCTGCAATATTATCCTCTGATGCGATCTTTTCGATCTTCACATCGCCACGATGTATGATCTCTCGAATCAGATGGAATCGTCGAAGAACATGTTTGGATCGTTGATGAGACCTTGGTTCCTTAGCCTGTGCTATAGCCCCGCTATTGTCACAATACAATGGAACGGGCTCAGCTGCTAACGGAACTACTCCTAATCCAATTAGAAATTTACGGATCCAAACTGCCTCTTTTGCTGCTTCAGCTGCTGCATGTACTCCGCTTCAGTTGTTGAATCGGCAACAGTATCTTGCTTGGAAGATTTCCAGCTCACTGCTCCGTTGTTCAAGCAAAATATGTACCCGGTTTGCGACTTGAAGTCGTCTCTGTCGGTTTGGAAACTTGCATCGGTATACCCAGATACCTCAAGTTCTCCATCTCCATAGATTAAGAAAACATCCTTAGTTCTTTTAAGATACCTAAGGATACTCTTAACCGCCATCCAGTGATCCTGTCCTGGATCGGCCTGATATCGACTGCACATGCTCAAAGCATAGGACACATCAGGTCGTGTACATATCATGGCATACATGATCGATCCGACTGCCGAGGCGAACGGAGTCCGACTCATGTTGTCTCTCTCATCTTGTGTTTTAGGACACATGTCCCTAGATAGATAGACGCCAAGTGATGTTGGCAACAGTCCCCTCTTGGACTGATCCATGTTGAATCTCTTCAACACTTTATCAATATATGTACTCTGGGAGAGTCCAAGTAGCCTTCTAGATCTATCCCGGTAGATCTTTATTCCTAGAATAAAAGCTGCTTCTCCCAGATCTTTCATGGAGAATTTCAATGAAAGCCAAGCTTTCACCGACGTTAACATGGGAATGTCATTGCCTATAAGCAATACAATCGTCGACATAAAGGACAATAAAAGTCAGTGCACTCCCACTAACCTTCTTATATACACAAGGATCATCTACGTTTTGAGTGAAATCATATTCTTTTATGACCTCATCAAAATGTTGGTTCCATGACCTCGATGCTTGCTTCAGTCCATAAATGGACCGATTAACTTACAAACCTTGTTTGCAAGTCTTGGTGCGATAAAACCGTCAGGTTGTTGCATATAAACATCCTCCAACAGGTTTCCGTTAAGGAAAGCGGTTTTAACGTCCATCTGCCATATTTCGTAATCGTAATATGCAGCTATCGCAAGCATTATCCGAATGGATTTAATCATGGCAACGGGTGAGAAAGTTTCGTCATAATCAACTCCAAGTTGTTGACGATACCCCTTCGCTACGAGCCTAGCTTTGTACGTTTGTACGTTGCCATCCATGTCTGTCTTCTTCTTGAAGACCCATTTGCATCCAATAGGCTATACGCCTTCTGGTGCATCAACCAGTGTCCAAAACTGGTTGGTATACATGGAATCCATTTCAGCCTTCATGGCCTCTTGCCATAAAGTGGATTCGATACCTTGTATCGCTTCCTCATACGTAGCCGGTTCAGTATCCTCAATAAGATTAATATCTACATGAGGTGAGATCAGGAATCCATACCTCTCAGGTATTACCCTGACTCTCTCCGACCTACGTAGTCCTTGTGTAATTGAAGATTGTGGTTCAGTCTCATCCTGGATGGACTGTTCATGTTCCGTTCTCGATTCATTGCCAGGAACAGTATCACTACGACTTTCTTCGAGTTCTACTTTCCTCCCACTAAACACTACATTTAGGAATTCCTTCTCAAGGAAAATCGCATGTAGAGCAACAAATACTTTGTTCTCTTGTGGGTAATAGAAGTAATATCCTTTGGTTTCCCTAGGATATCCAACAAATTGGCATTTATCTGATTTGGGTTCAAGTTTGGTACTTTCCAAACGTTTGACATATGCCCAGCAACCCCAAATCTTCAGGAATGAGAAACATGGTTTGTTTCCTGTCCATATCTCATACGGAGTCTGTTCAACAGACTTTGACGGAACCCTATTCAAAATAAGAATTGCACTTTCTAATGCATGTCCCCAGAAGGATATAGGTAGCTCAGTGCGACTCATCATCGACCTTACCATGTCAAGCAAGGTACGGTTTCTCCGTTCAGACACACCATTTAATTGTGGTGTTCCAGGAGGAGTCCATTGTGAAAGAATACCATATTCTTTCAGGTAATCTTGAAACTCATTACTTAAGTATTCGCCACCACGGTCCGACCGTAATGTTTTAATACTCTTGCCTGTTTGTTTTTCAACTTTGTGTCGAAACTCTTTGAATTTTTCAAAAGATCCGACTTGTGCATCATTAGATACACATAACCATAAGGCGATGCATCATCCGTAAAGGTTACGAAGTATCGGTATCCACCTCTAGCCTGGCTAGACATGGGCCCACAAACGTCACTATGAACGAGGGCTAACAGTTCAGTGGCTCGTTCACATTTACCACTAAAAGGTGATTTAGGCATTTTGCCTATAAACAAGATTCGCAGACGTCATATGAATTTGGATCAAATCCGTCCAAGTACCCACTCTTCGAAAGTGTGGATATGCGAATCTTGTTGATGTGTCCCAGACGACAATGCCACATATAAGTTTCTTCCTTTGGATTACTCATTTTGAGCCTTTTGTTTGTTATTTTACGTTTTGGAGATTTGTTTATATTCAAAAATAAAGACCATTATTTGCATCGGCACTGCAAATTTCTGCATCATTTTTATATAAATAACACCTAGTGTTTTTAAATACAAAAGTGTACCCATACTGGGTTAACAAAGATACAAAAATAATATTCTTAGTTAAACTAGGAACAAAATAACAGTCATTTAGTTCAAGTACATGCCCCGAGGGCAGTTCCAAAACAAAAGTGCCTACGGCCAAAACAGCAACAGAAGTTCCATTTCCAACTCGTAGATCTACCTCCCCCGAAGCCAGTCTCCTGCTATCATGCAGATCCTGCACATCAGTACAAATATGAGAACCACAGCCAGAATCAAAAATCCAATTTTTATTAAGACTAGAAGTAGTCATATTTATCTCTATGTCCTCCTTATGTCCCTTCTTCATGCGGCAGTCACGATTCCAGTGACCTTTCTTGCCGCATTTCAGGCAAACATATTGAGACTTGTCCCTTGGCTTCCCAGAAGCCTTTGTTGACTTGGCCTTGCCTTTGTTTCTATGCTTTTTCTTCTTAACACCCCCAGTTGCCTTGAGCCCAGCTTTCGGCGTTTGAGATGTTGATGCAAAGTGCGCCTCGCGCTTGTTGCCTTTCAGAAGCTCTTTCTCTGACTCCTTGAGAATCGATAATAACTCTCTAAGAGTATCATCCGTATTCATCAATTTGTAGTTGATGACAATCTGTTTCCAAGTATTGGGTAGTGACTGTAGAAGTACATCTATAGCCAGCTCAGCCTCCAAGACTATACCCATATTAGCCAATTCATCAAGATCGGCTATCATTTGAGTCCCATGGACCTCAACAGAACTACCATCAGTCATACGGGAGCGAAAGATTTTCTTCACCAACTCGTACCTTGCCATCCGCTTATTAGTGCGGTGAAGATCTTGCAATCTTGCCATCATATTATAAGGATCCAAGTCCCTATTCTGGCGGCGAAAGTGTTGAGTCATGAAGCAAGCATGATCGACTGAGCCGTGTCACAATCATCACTGTGAGTTTTCCATAACTCCAGCTCAAGTGGCTCAGTGGGCTTAGGCCCGAGAGGTCTTTGTATCGTATACAGTATCCTCTCCGCCCCAAGGACTATCCTTAGGTTCATTTCCCAATCAGCGAAGTTTGTCCCCTTAAAGACATTGTCACCCATGATGATGTCTCGGACATTTACCTTGCTTGCCATCTTAACTACGATAGTCCAACTATCTAGTTAACGATATATGGGTACAGTAAAACTGTTACAAGAAAAATAACATTTGATTAGTCCAACTAATTGTTAAAATATTGACGAAATAAATTTTTTTTAAGCGCGTAAAGCTAAGTATCTGAATGAAATTGCAAATTCAATACTAGCCTCCCACTATTTTCTACAAGTCTCTAACCCTCTGTTGAGTACTCGGGAAATCCAATTTCCTAGTGGGCTAGGATCCCGTTAAATAACACACAACCTTGACTTTGGCCAACAAGTTGTATGATATTTAACTAGGTAGATCTCGAAGATCAATTGGATCCCATCCAATTCCTAGATCCGGTAGGTGGACATCCAAGTCCGAATCAACTAAGCCTTGGCTTTGGCACAACGAACCTAATGATTCCAGTTAGCGGGACCCATTGAAGAGGAAAGTTTCGTAATCAATGTCGATGGACAAGAAGTGATCTTGACTTTGGCCAACAAATCACAACTTGGATAGGACACCGATGTGGAACAAAACTCTCATGATTCAAACACATCCTCAATTGACAAAGGTCTTGACTTTGGCCAACAAACCACTGCCAATTTCGGATCTTGAGAAAGAATCATTCAACGGAAGGAAAATCGCTTAATATTGTTTGAGGGATTTTTCGCGTAATTGGCAACCAATTAATTTATCTTTGTTAGGTCTCATCATCATACACCCTTAAGCATGCTTCTAAACATCATAAAGCGCGTAAAGTAAAGTAATAGTGATATGCGGATGGATATATAAACAACTTGTTCCTAGAACAAATCACTTCATTTCCTTTCCCGCTAGCACTATTCTACTTCTACCCAATTACATAATACAATAAGAGAAACCTCATTTACATTGAGGGGAATTAGGTGAGAAGAGAATACAAAGAGATAAAGAGATAAGGCTGGACACGCAGGTCCAATTATAAATTCCAAATTTACAATAATTTCTAAAATTACCCTTCCCTTCTAAATCCATCCGATATACACTATTCATACAACACATCCACATTCATTCATTCAAGGCATGTATACAACCAATCAAATCCATTTAATTAGTCTTTAATTAGGTGACAATACAATGTTCAAACAATTGTTTGCATTTGCGCGAGTCCAACTCGTTTTGAGAATAAATACTTATAGTATGAATTCACGAATTATATCGAACTACTCGTTAAATCCAATTTAAGTCGTATTCAATACTAATCCTTTTATTTAATTCTAAATTAAATATTTACACTTTTATTGTGCTTTTATAACTTAGATTCCAAATCTAGTACTATGGGTCTCAAAGCCCAACTAACATCTAATGTTCGTTTAATTAAAGTCTGTTGGGTTTCCTATTGATTTCATTAGGCTTGGGCCTTGGTCAAGTGGGTCAAACCCAATTCCAAGCCCAATAAGGAATCACCCTCATTTGCCATAAAAATCAATATCAAGCCCATAAGGCCCAATTAAACATAAAAGCCCATTATTTACATTTGGACTTAAATGGTGTGATTTAGGCCCATTTTGGATCCAATCCAAATTGTCCAAATCTACTTGGCCCAACCAAGCCCATTTATGTCCAAATATAATAGTTTTAGGCCCAATTCAAAATTAAGCCCAATTAACCAAGTTTTAAAATTCCAAATTTATAACTTAATTAATTATTAAAGTGTATTATCATGATTAATCCTTAAATCAATATTCCCAAAATATCAAATTAATCCATTAATCATATTTTTATCTTAAATATATGTCCAACATTATTTAATCAAAAAATCAAGTCCCTAATCTTCTTCCATGCATTCGGCCAAGGTGATGAAAAATTACCGATTTCGTTTTCAAAACAATCGAATCACAAATCGTCATTTTATGTTCGTTTAAAGTCATCCAATTATCTTATAAACAACAAATCATCATCTCCATGGTCTAGGTAGTATTCGGCCAAGCCTCTAAGAGGGGAAAAATTAATCCAATTTATTTTTCATGAAATTGATAATGTATAACATAATGTAACATACATTTAAGCATACTTAATCAATCAAAATCATCAAATCATGCTTAATCAATTTTGCCCAAATATTACCCTAATATATTTGCATGCTCTTTAAGCTCAATGATACCATTGTTGGAAAATCTAATCCATGTCCCAAGATCAAAAGAACAAGCAAAACATATAATTGAATGAACAATATTGAAGTATGGCGGAATCATACTCACAAAGATCGGAATACGGATGCGTTGATGAAACAAAAATTTCTCCTTTGTGCAGTGAGGGTTCGGCCAAGAAGAAAAGAGAAGCTCCAAGCAATTTTTGATCCTTCCAAGCTCTAAGATGAGTTTCCCATAACACCTTTGTATGATCCCTTGATGGTGCTAGCCAAAGATGTGTATTTATGTTCCAAACATGCACAAATTCTTCAAGTTTTTGCAACAAAAAACAGAAAAGTGGAGAGCCAAAACTGCAGTGAAGTTTTCGGCAATGTGAGAGAGATGAGAGATCTGATTTTTTGTTACAAAAATCAATTTATATTTATGGCATAATATTTATTAATTAATAATAAACTTATGACACAAATCATGCAATGGCTTAGAGTGTCAAACACTCATTTTCATGCAAAACCCTTGAGTGCATTGTACACTATCTCCATGCAATGCATCAACATTTAAATAATGCATATAATGACATGTGTCATGTGGGCCCCACACGTTTCCAAATGAAAGTGGGCCCACGTGCACTCACGCGTTCGGGTTCGATATTTCCGAAATACCGAACTTACGTCGCGACGTTAATTAAATCGAATTTAAATAAATAATTGCGCCTAGCGAAATTATTATTTACGTCGCTAACGAATTAATTCTAAATTAACTCGTTTGCCCGAATTAAAATCTAATTTTAATTTCGCGTCGAAATCGAATTTCGATTATTATATCGAATATAATAATTTTATGATTAATTCCAAATTAATCGTTCTCTCTCTTTATATAGTACTTTATCCAAGATAAAGTCTCTCCGTAATTAATCCAAGATTAATCGAGTTTGAATCATACGTCATTGGTGAATCTTCGGGAAGCGACCCAAGAGATCTCTAGATATGTTGGCAGTAAATCCGGTTGTCGAACTATCCGAACACGTACGTACCAAGTACTACGTTTTTTACCGATTTACAGACAAGGTTAGCCTCTAGCAAAACGCCATGTCTACCCAATTCTCTAAAAATATTCTTATTGGAATATAAGATCTATAACAGGCGTAGTATACCGTAGTATAGTGTATATCGAACCAGTATCGGATGATCACATGTAAGGCCTGGGGCTGGAGATGTGTCTGCCCCGTACGATACACATATCGGACATCAAGCAACCAGTCTCTTTGAATCGGATAATCCTGACCTAGTCATATTATCCCGATGGTTGCAACCATTATAGAGTACTAGTTCTGTATCCCTCGTGATCATCATCTCCATATGTCTGAAGTGATACTTCCATCTTGACATCACACCCAATACACTACGATTCTCGATAAACCCAGAAGAGGTGTACACAGAACCCGTTAAAGCCCTGGGACACCAAACTAAATTTTACCGATTGTCGTAAGTACTAGTGATGCAAGTCTCAGGTTAAGATCATATGCACCTACCCTGAAGCGGACTCCCATAGACACGCAGACATACTACCAATGGGACTCCGCGGGGTCTATCCAGAGCGAAGCTGTTTTCCATACCATCGGTAAAACACAACCTCCTACGCACTTGCATAAGTATCCAATACTTAAATATATGAGAACTATGTCGTTGTGCCCTCACAACATGCACACAGTGCAGTACTAGTACTAGTCTATTCCGCATTATCGATGTCCAATCTCGATAATACTACGACTAGGGATATTTAATGATTAAACCTTTATGGATTGATACCGTTCATATCATCACAATCCGGAACTAATCATAGGGACTTTTACCATTATATATCAAAGTAAATAAATTACAAAACGGTAAAAGGCAATTTCATTACTACATAGTTAATTTTGTACAATAATACAATATCATTTACAAATAGTGACGCTATGGGTCATTACTGTCTAACATGTATTACCTCTCACGAGATAATCTTGATAGCTAGACATATTTCGGTCCTCATCGAATGCTTCGTGTCAAAACTGATGAATCTTCAAGTACTCGATATACCCAAGTCCAATCATCTGAATGGGTGATCTGACTAGACTCCTCGTGTGTGTGTGCCATGGCTCTTTCGCAGCTTAGTCCTTAAGTAAGCCAACTTGGTGATTTCGTTTCAGAGAACCGAAGTAGTGGGTCTAACCAACCTGGATGTCTTAATCACATTCTGTGATTACTTCAGCATACTCAACATGATATGGTTTTCATCTTTTTTCTTTTGTCTCTTTCTTTTCATTTTCATTTTTTTTCTTTTTTCTTTTCTTTCTTTTTTTCTCTTTTTCTTTTCTCTTTTCTTTTTCTGACACACCTACCCTTTAAGGTAGCATTTCTCCTCATGGTGGTCCTAATACTCGCCCATGGGTAGCTTCACGCTTATTGGTTATAGGTGGCTATTTTTTCTTCTTTTCTTTTTATTTCAGAGACTTTTTCTTATTTCCAACCATATCATATATCATAGCATCAGTAAACAAGTGTGGACACCCAGGCAAACAGTCATTCACTAATACATCATCTCTCAACTAGTCACCTCGATAACTACTCAGGCTTCTACTACTAGGATCCTGTAATCAAATGCTCATGAGTCTAACTGAGATCAATCCATTCAGAATATCGGACGAGAGCATGTCTCGCACTTATCGTTTCTAGGCTTTCCCCCTACAGCATTCAATGTCATCACCGGACATATGTTTAACTATCAAAGACTTCTCTCACTCATTTTATTTTTTTCTTTTTTTTTCCAACAATTAAACTAGAGCACAAACTTTCAAATATTTCATGTCTTGTAATACCTGGTCAGTAGGAACATCACTGATTAAGATCAATATCCAATCTGTGTTTTTTGCCACGATCACCATCTGTCCAGTCCAATTTGGAGAGGATAGGGTCGAGCTTCGTTTCAAAAGCTAGGATCTAGTCAATCAACTCTTCGGCCTTTGTCGCAGTCAGGAAAATATCTTCCACAGATTTGGTGACGAACTCATGTCTCTTGGCTTCCGCGAGAAATACAAACAGAAAATCGAAGAAATGCTCAACATTGAGTATCCCAATGGGCTTCCGATGAATGTTTAAATGCGCCTATGATGCTACGGTGAATATTTCTTCAAGGGTACCAAGTCCACCTGGTAACGCAATAACGCATCAGCAATATTGATAATTTCATGGAGTCGTTCAGACATACCTGATACGATGCGTTCATCTCCATTTGTTGGTCCAATTAATTGTTCGTCCGCCAAAGTTTTGGAATGAACGGCTTTTGAATGCTTCCAATTATCCCAAGATTGCCACTTCCATATACTTGTGGACAAAATGACCCTTAGCGTCACTATTTGTACAGATCACGGTGTTGTTGTACAAATTAACTATGTGACAAGGAAATTGCACTCTCATCATTTGTGATTAGATCACCATAAGTGTATAAATGAAGAGGGTCCATATGATTAGTTCCTGGATTGAGATGATATGAGACAGTACATCGTCTACGAAGGATTAATCATTAAATATCCCTAGCCGGAGTATTATCGAGACAGGACATCAATAATGCGGAATAACTGGTATTGCACTTGTGTGCGTTGTGAGGGCACAACGGCATAGTTCTCATATATATAAGTATTGGATACTTATGCAAGTGCGATAGGAGGTTGTGTTCACCGATGGTACGAGAAACAGCTTCGCTCTGGATAGACCCATCGGAATCCCATTGGTATTATGACTATGTGTCTATGGGAAGCCGAATAAGGGTAGGTTTGTATGGTCTTAACCTGAGACTTACATCGCTAATACTTACGATAATCGATAGACTTTGTCTTGGTGGTACAGGGCTTTAACCGGTTCTGCGTACACCACTTCTGGGTTTATCAGAGAGTCGTACTGTATTGGGTGTGATGTCAAGACGGAAGTATCACTCCAGTCATAGTGGAGATGATGTCACGCAGGATACGGTATTAGTGCTCTTAAGTGTTGTGCAACAATCAGGATATGTGACCAGGTCATGAATATCCGATTATAGAGACTAGTTACCAGACATCCGACATGTGCTTCGGACGGGGCAGACACTTATCCAGCCCCAGCCCTAGCACGTGACTATCCGATACTGGGCCGATATACACAATACTACGGTATACTACGCTTGATACAGATCTATATATTCCTGTAAGAAATTTCTGGAGAATTGGGTAAGCATGGGGCTTTGCTAGAAGCCACCTTGTCTTGTAAATCGGTATAAACGTAGTACGAGGTACTTACGTGTTCGGTAATCTGACGACCGTATTTACTGCCAACATATCCGGAGATCTCATGGGTCGCTTCCTGAAGATTCACCGATGATGTATAACTCGCCTTAATTAATCTAGGATTAATTAGAAGAGAGAGAAAATAATCTGGGTTTAATTGTGGAGATATTTTATCTGGGATAAAATATTAATTAAAGAGAGAGAACGATTAATTTGGAATTAATCGATAAAATAATATATTGATATTTTAGAAATTGGATTTCGACGCGGAATTAAAATTGATTTTAATTCGGGCGAACGAATTAATTTAGAATTAATTCGTTAGCGACGTGAATAGTGATTTCACTAGGCGTAATCATTTATTACGAAGCAACGGAAAATTCGTTAATTTGGAATTAGTGAACCCGAGCCCGAGATTGATGCGAGCGCATTCGCATTTCGAATTCGAGGCGGAACGCAAGTCAAATCATGCGTTAAATCGCCAGTCACATCAAGCGTCAAATCAAATGTCACTTTGAGTGATATGACATGTTGTCACTTGATTTGAGTGATTGATGTAGAAGTTGAAAAGCAACATTTGCTTTTTACTTTTTGACTTTTGAATTAAAGTATATATGTATGTTTTATTTAATTTACTTGGTAAATATAATAAATATAAATATTAAAGCTTTATCTTCTCTCTCTTACATGCAAGAAACGCATTCTCTCTTTTCCCTCTCTTTTCCTCTCCCTCTCCTTCACGGCTTCAAGCCGATTTTGCTTAAAACATTTCTGGTTTGACCGAAATTGAAAGGGAAGCAAGGAAGATGACAGAGTGCTCGCACACATGGGTTATATTTAGGTGATAGGGAAACGAATTTGTGAGCTTGGAAAGCTGAAGCTTGGAGCTTCAATGGAGTCTCACATGGCCGAACATGGAGGATGAAAACCAGTCCATTACCGAGCAGTCCAGCAGCACAAGGAGCTCCATTACCGCGAGTTTGAGAAGCTTGAAGGCTTGTATTCTTCATTTCATCAAAA
>SKCR01006408.1:0-25271 GCA_019454045.1 Zanthoxylum bungeanum
ATTCGGTTAAAACCTCATCCCATTTGTCCCGTCCCATTTCGCCAAAACTTTCGGGACATTTTTCTATTTTGTCACGTCCCATTTTCAAATAGAGACAATAAAAATTGGGATGAGAGGAGAAAAATTGATAATTCTAATTATTGGGAGGCTTTTAACAATATTAAAAGTCATAAATGGTATTTTTGGTATTATACTTAATAAACTTCGATTCTCAAAATAATAAGCTTTTCATTAACTAGAAAATTGTGTTTTTTTAAAAAAAAAAAATCAAATATGAAATATGATTATTTGAAATCATATTTCTTAAAAATCACTTTAAAAAATATTTTACCAGAAACAGTTTTAGTGATTGAATTCTTAAAAATAATTTATTTAACAATGCAGCTCAATACCAAATATACATCAACTCATAATCTTTTATGGGTACATTTGTTTGGCAATAAAATGATTTTCGGAAAATATTTTCATAATTTTACAGTGTTTGGGACACTTACGGAAGACTTATCAATGTAAATTACTTTCCGGTTATTGAAAAATTTATGTCATTTTAAGAAAATGACTTGTGGAATACAAATCAATAAGTCATTTTACTGGGTTTTTTTTCTAAAATTTTCATAGCTCACTCAAAGGAATGACAAAAATTTGACTTGGATTAGGATCTGCATGGATCCGGATTGGTATGTATTTTGATGGATCTGGTCTGCATCCAGATCCGAGAAAAAATATAATGATATGAATGCAGGTATACTCAATTTTAGATATACACAAAATGGATCCGGAAATCTATTTTTTTAATTATATTTGTATAAAATTATGGACCCGGGTCACCGAAATTACGAACTTGCGTGAATATCGATCGCATATACTCAAATCCAGAAATCCATATATCATTATTTTTTTTTTATCTTTTTAATTATATTTGTATCAAATTATGGACTCGGGTTCCGAAATTTTGGGTCAGTGTGAATTCGGTCCAGGTATATCCGGATTAGATCCAGAAATTTGAATTTTTAAAATCTTTTTGATTTATATTTGTATAAAATTAATAAAATTATAGACCCGAGTCCTTGAATTTCGAACCCACGTGGATATGGATTCGGGAATACACAAATCCGAAAATTTGATTTTTTTTTTTTATTTTCAATTATATTTGTATAAATTTATAGACTCGGGTCCCAAAATTCCGGATCCAAATATACCCAGATCGAATCCAAAAATCTATATATATTTTTTTGTCTTTTTAGTTTTTTCAATTATATTTGTATGAAATTAATAAAATTATGGACATGTGTGACTGTGTCCTATAATGTTGGATCCGCGTGGATCCGAATCCGCATATATCATGATCGAATCCATAAATCCAATTTTTTTCAATTATATTTGTATGAAATTTATAAAATTTTCGACCTACAAATCCATATTTTTAATATATATTTTTTAATTATATTTGTATAAAATTAATAAGATTTTAGAAAATGTGTCTCATAAATCTAAATCTGCGATTTGGATGCAACTATACCTGAACCGAATCTCGAAATTCAAATTTTTATTTTTTTCAATTATATTTATATAAAATTAATAAAATTATAGAGGGAGGTCCTGGAAATCCGAACTCTCACAGACATGGATATACTCGGACTAGATAGAGATTTCTAGATTTTTTCAATTATATTTGTATAAGATTAATAAAATTCTAGACCCATATCTCGGAAATCTGGACCTGTGTGGATCCATGTCCAGATTTCCTATCCAAGTCCGATTTTTTTTTTCTAACCTATGTATTTTCATACCTATGTCTTATGAACTCAGGTTTTCTAAAATTTTCTGTAGACCCGAGTATTTCTGGACTTGAGTTTTCCAGGATAATACGAATCTAGATCAGACCCATATCTTTTTACCATACATACTTCTGATCAACAAAAAATATTGTTTGAAAAAAATATTTGTCGCAGAAATTCTTTTCGGGAAATATTTTCAGGCTTTTCGTTTCTGTAAATGATTTTCATTCAGAATATGTTACTGGACCTATGTAGTCAATGTCCCTAATCAAAGTTTCTCTTGATGCTATTCTTGATCAATCTTAATTTTTTACTTATGTTTTTAGCGGTCAACAAATTGAACGGCCAATGATTGGTGAATGATGATCATCAAGACAGGGGAAAATTATGTAAGAAAATGGGTTTCAGAGGAAATATCTTTTTCAAAGGACTTTTACAGGGTGATTATTACTAATTGATTTTTGTTAAAATAATAAGAAGTGTAAAAGGTGAAAAGATTTCATGCCCATGGTCTCATCTCATGGTCATGGATATATTCTAAACTTGCAATCTGGTATTTCGCATACTTTATGCCTTGATTTCTGATCAAGAGATGCTAATCCACGTGATCTGTTTCAACTACTACTTCACTCCATTCTCTTTAAGACTTTTCATTTTTGTTTTAATTTATTTTATAATATATATAAATAATTGAGCCTGAGTGGTTGTTTGAGCTTGACTCGATTAGTACTTATATGAATTTGAGCTTACTTAAAGCTCAAATCGAGCCTGAAATATATTGTTCGAGCTTCATTTGTTAAGAAAATATTGGAATCAAGCTCGACTCGAACTTGATTAATAAACGAGTCGAGCTCGAATATAAAAGATTCATTTTTGGAATTTTTTACTTACTTATTTAAATGTTAAATAAATTACCTACAAAATTCAAATGTCTGTGATACACACATATTATAATATCGAATTGAGTTGTATTTATACGATTCGAGTCGAGTTTATTTCGAATAGTGTTTGCAAGTAAAAACGAGTCGAGTCGAGTTTTTACGAATTGATCTCATTTAATAATAGAACTATTATTTTCGAATTTGAGTTGAGTCGAGTTCTTACGAGTTGATCTCATTTAATAATAGAACTATTATTTTCGAATTTGAGTTGCTTATTTATTAAATTAATTCATCTCCAATAAAATTAAATACGAATGGAACTGTTTACGAGCCATTTGAAACTGTAGACATAATAATGTCGACCAACAAAAAGCTAATTTATAATCCCAAAAGGACCTTTGGTTTAAGCCATTGCAATTATTCAACAAACTTAAAAGTTCATTGATTTTCCTTCATAAAAACTTATTAATTTCGATCAAACCCCCCTAATATATTAATCAACATAATTATCTAAAACCATTACATTTACGATTCTTAGCACTTAAAAAAAGTTCATAGATGTGTATTTAATCTAAATTTTATAAAATTATTTTATATTTTAAAATTCCATAAATATTCTATGTGGATTTTCAAAAATTCTTTAAATGCTTATTGTATTTAATTAACATTTTAAAAAGTCCATTAAATTGTTTTGCTTCTAATTTTAACCCTAAGTTAATCTAATCCCACTTGTATTTATTCAAAAAAAAAAAAAAAAAAAAACTCTCACTTCAACAGTGGCAATTTTCGTTATTTTACTTAAATCCAAGCCTTATTTCGAACAACAACTACTCCTCTCCTCACTTTTTAACTCTCCACTTCCCTTCAAGCTCCAACTCAAATCAAATTCCTCTCTCTCTCTCTTCTCATTCTCTCTCCACAAAACGACAATGCCGCAGCTCAAAACGCCGCTCCTCTTCTCTATTCTCTTCCTCTTCTCCGCCGCCACCCACGCGCACAACATCACGCGCATACTCGCCGACCACCCTTCATTCTCGACATTCAATCACTACCTCACCGTGACTCACCTCGCCGACGAGATCAACCGCCGGACCACCATCACCGTATGCGCTATCGACAACGCCGGCATGTCGGAGCTCCTCTCGAAACACCCCTCTATCTTCACCGTCAAAAACATCCTCTCCCTCCACGTCCTCCTGGACTACTTTGGCGCCAAAAAGCTCCACCAGATCACAAACGGCACCGCATTGGCCGCCACCATGTTTCAGGCAACTGGGTCTGCGCCAGGATCATCTGGGTTCGTCAACATTACGGACTTGAAAGGCGGGAAAGTCGGTTTTGGCGCAGAGGATAACGGGGGAAATCTTGATGCCCTTTTTGTTAAGTCAGTTGAGGAAAAGCCTTATAATATCTCTGTTATTCAGATCAGCAAGGTCTTATCTTCTGACATCGCCGAGGCTCCGGCGCCGGGACCCGCTGAGCTTAATCTCACTGGTGTCATGTCTGCTCATGGATGTAAGCAGTTTGCTGATGCTCTTTTGGCTAATGCTGATGCTTCCAAAACTTATCAGGTCAGCTAATGAATCTCAAGTTTTTTTTAATCAATTTCTGAAGATATGCATGCAAAATTACTTAGATGTGAAAGAATGAGTAGAAAAAAAAATGTTTTTTTTTTAAAAAAAAAAAATACAAACATTTGGAATATTCACTCTGTCGTGATGGTGACTTTTAATTTATAAATTTAAAATTGAGTTAAATTAAGGTCATTATAAGTTTGTGTAGATCTGAGTTATTTGGGATATATGGAGAAGATGGTAATGGGGGGGTGATTGAGAAAGTAGAGTTGAAATTGTTGATGCAGGATGCTGCTGGAGGAGGATTGACAGTGTTTTGCCCACTTGATGATGCATTCAAGGCATTTTTACCCAAGTACAAGAATCTGAGTGCATCGGACAAGGCTTCGTTTCTTGAATTCTTGGGTGTGCCGGTTTACCAATCTCTGTCCATGTTGAAATCCAACAACGGATTGATGAACACATTGGCTACCGATGGAGGAAGAAAGTTTGATTTTACAGTACAAAATGAAGGTGAAGAGGTTACACTAAAGACCAAGATTAACACTGTCAAAATTACGGGTACTTTGATCGATGAGCAGCCTGTGGCAATGTACACTACTGATAAGGTTTTGATGCCCAGAGAGTTGTTTAAGGTAGCTCCAACTCCTGCTCCGGCACCTGCCCCGGAGGAGGCAGCTGATGCACCCAAGCCTCATAAGCACAAGAAGGCCACACCCTCCCCTGATTCTGATGCGTCAGATGCCCCGGCTGATTCACCAGATGATGATCCGGCGGATCAGACTGCTGATGATAATGATGCTGGTGTGAAGGTTGGTGCTGTGAGATTTCTTGCTATTGGGATAAGCTTGTGTTTAGGAGTTTCATTGCTGTAAGTTTCTCTGTTTTGGGTAGTCTACTCATTAGGCCTATATGTTCTACTTATCAGTGAACACTCATATGAATATGTTTCATTTTTTGTTTCTGTTTCTTTTTTTATTTTCCATTTTCGTGTATCTGTTTCTCCTTTCTAGTGTGGTGATTTTTCATTTTTTCTTTCTTTTGTGTTTGAGGATTTTGTATTTCTACAAGATTATTATTCATATACTTTGTTATTGCAATTAATTTATCATAAATTAGGAAAGCTTCACTATTTATTAACCATTAAATTGTAGTATGCAATCTTTATTTCTAGCCCTGATACTGATACAGATTAATTGTTGAGATTGATATAACAGTTTTGTTTCTCTTTATATTGTAATCTGAATTCAATGCCTCATATCTACAGTTGATAATAAGGGATACGTGTGCCTTTTAAGCAAGCAAATGGTTATTAACCTTTTGTTTTGTTTGGATTGGGTCAGGGTGTAAGGAGATTTATTAAATTATAGAAACGTAAGGTAAAGTAAAATAATTTACCTTTTTATGTTTGGGAGTATAGTATGGTAAAATGATAGTTTCATAATATTGTGTGTTTGGAAGTGTAACTATTTTTACCCTTCCAATGAAAATAATTACATTAAATGTATAAATTGATTAGAATTTTTTTTTTTTAAAAAAAAAAAAAATTCATAATACAAAAATAACATTTTACTCAAATTGTTAATTCTTCAAAATTTATAATTTTATTTTTATTTATGAAAATTATTAAATGCAATGAATTTCACATTAAGAAATAAATGAAGAGCGCTGTGGTGAAAATGAACGTGGTGACAATCATGATAAAATTAAAAATTTTTTTTTTGTTTCAATGAGAGAGAGGGCAGTTGCGGAGTTGAGAAAAGAAAAATGAAGAACGTGGTGGTGAAAATGATTTGATGCTGATGCATGAGTTAGTTGGGGAAAATTGAAAAATTAGTGTGGATATTTTTTAATATGAATGTTATGAATAGTGTTGTTGACGGATGATTTTAGTTACATGGATAATATTGGGATAGTGCTTCCGGGATAATTATCCTCCTGTTTGGTTATGAGGAATCAAAAGCAAATTTGGCAGAAGACATGAAAAGATAAAACCGACAGAATCGACAAGAGGGTTTTACGTGGTTCGGCGGAATGAATCCAGCCTACGTCCACGTGAACAAAATAGAATATTAATTTTATTACCAAACCGAGCTCAGCCGACCTTTTTTAAAAGGTGGTCTAATGTCACCGAGTTGTTTTTTTTTTTTTTTTTTTTTTTTTTTTGTCTTTACAAAATAGTACTTCGTGTGAGATTTTTGCTAACCAACCTTTACAAATGTGACTCCCCTCCCTTTATATACTAGGAGAAATACAACACTATTCTCATATCTCTATGACGTCAGCCACACGGATCTCTGGCGGATTGACGGGCTCTCTATCCCAACCGCCTCGCCGAAAGCAAGCATGTCATCTGACTCCCTGTCACATCACTGTTTTATACACTGCCACACTCCACAATTATGATGACAGCCTGTAAAGATCTCTCATACGGCGATACATGTCAGAGGGAAAGGTCCAAACGGTCCCGGTCTCACATCGGGCATCATGAGGACGGCCAAACATTGTGCCGACCTACTCCCACTACTTCCGAACTGACCCAAAATGTCCGAGCTCATTTTCCCGATCCAAGATGAATGATAAGACTGAAACGAGCTACCAGGCTAAAGTGGTCGGTCTCGGCTCTGATGTTGTCGGCCTCTGAAATCTGCATCATGCTGTATCCTCAGCCTCAGGTCGGTCGAATCCAAGAAGCCGGGTCCGAACACTATGCCTGGTCGAAGAGTGACTAATACCCTCAGACCATTCGTCCTCCTAAAAGGAGAATTTCATCTCGACCCTTGCCGTACTGTTCAAATACTTCGTTCCAAAAATATCATCAACAAGTGTTATTTTTGGGAGATTTCAATCTATGAAATCATCTTCGATAATTATATCTCCCCAAAATACTTTTTCCCAAATATCATTTTTTTATTTTACTATATCTTATCATACTTTCTTAAATTCCAATCCAAACAAATGTTAAGTATCTATTTGTGAGTGTTTAAAATTATATTAAAAATATTTTCTTAAAATTAAAATTATTTAAAATTTCTATATAACAATTTTATAAACGCTAATTAATTAGCATTCATAAATTGACGATTTTTCAGTAAGAATTGCTTCTTTTGACTGTTGATGAAAAGCATGTGATGAAGCTTGTTGATTGCTAACTTTTTCTAAAGTGGTGGTTAAATAACGTGTCATTTTTCTTGAAATGAAGCTTTGCTTTGATCCGTCTACAGACAAATTCTTAGCATTGGCTTCATTTTGTCAACAGTACTGATAGTGTAGCTTCTTGAAGAAGTACTTTTCATGTGTTTCTTCAGAAAATGGTTTTCTTTCTTTTTTTTTTTTTTTTTTTTTTTTTTTTTTTTTTTTTGTGTGTAAAAGAAAACGTTTTTTATGTCCTGTTGATCAAGTATTATTATAAAAATACTTGCTGTTTCTGACAATCCTTCGAGAGTCATCTATCCATCCATTCACATCTTTACAACTCACTGATCACAAGGATAAACAACCAAAGCATGGTCGAGGGAAAGAATTTGATGATTGAAAATACACTAACTAATCATCAAAGTGTGGGGCTTAGTGGTAGCGATATTGGATTCGATAGGGTGTGCTCCCTAATTCGAGTCCCAACAATTGTAAAAAACTTATGTGGTTACGATTTATTCTACCGCGAGTGAAGATTAATCGTGGATTCGCAATGTGCGAAAGTTAGTCAGGACACACTTTATGGCATGAACAAAAATACACGGACTGTAATACAATTCAATTACATTACCTGGAATATGAATGCATCCTGATAATAGTGGGATAAGAAATGAGATACCAAGGTGAGATGTGTGTTGTCAGAATCAGATAAATGACACCAGTAAGGACTCAGATTCAGAGGAGAATTAATTCTAAGAAACAACATATAGGACAATCAATCCATCATCACGCAAGATCCAAGGATAAAATTAAAGCTAAAATTGTCTATTTCTTGAGTCTTTACCTTTCAATTATATCAGTATCAAAAAATGTATTTCACTCGGGAAATAAGAAGGTGTCGTTACAGCAATAGTAAATTTGCGGAAACTTCTTAATACTAACGATAAAATGAAAGGATAAGTTTTTTATGTTCTAATAAAGCTAGCTGCCCTCATATTTTCAGGCAATGAGACAAACCAATCTGGATCCAAGTCAAGGTAACTGCAACATGTTATGTTGAGTGGAAGTTGGCACCGCACGATCGACCCGATTCATTTGATGGCCCGTTGAAAATATTGTACGATCTTTTGTAAGATTTAAATTATGAAAGGAGGATCTGGTCCATAGGCGTGGATCATATTATTTACATCGTTTTATGTAATTTATAACCCTCCTATATATTTCATTTTCAACTAGTGAACAACTGATTAATTCTTTGAATTAATCTAATTTTAGATAAATCAAAGTAAATCGTGTTTTTTTTTGTGTGATTGGTTATAAATATTATTATTTTTCATAAATATTACTTTAGTTTATATTCCTAAGGACCTGACCCCATATATGACAATCAATGCCCAAAAAGTCAAAATAGACTGTCTAGTTTGCTATTGAGATTGAGGGTGTGTGTATCTATTGTTGGAATAATTTTTTGGTATCACCGTTGTATGAGTGATGTGATACCACCAACCAATAATCATATACATATAAGAGTTGTATTAAATAAAACTATTATTTATTTAATTATTTTATCCGTTAGAGTAACTTGATACCACACCACCAATTATCTAACATATATATATAGGAGTTGTGTTAAACAAAATAATCATTTATTTAATTATTTTTTTATTAATTAATATACGTGATAAAATATTATTAGGTTGTTATATATGTAACGTGATACCACTTTCTATAGGATTTTTCCCCTGGTTGAAATGCCACACTTACATTAACATTACATCCCTTCAAAGAAACGTAATAGATATATAAGATGCTCTGAAAGATCACTAGTAAAAGTAGCATTACAAGTAAAACTCAACCTGGCTTACCCAACAAATTAAAACTGGATTATCTATCGATATTCCGTACATTGAAAAACAAGGAAAAGGCATATCAAGAACAAGACTAGAACAAAACAGCAAATGAAGCTAGCAAATCAGAATAGAAACTAAAAAGATATTGGCGAAAGGGCTAGGACAAAAATTATAATTTGGAACCAAGTGTAAGTATTTGGAGGGCTAGGAGGGGCAGGGTAATGGCAGCACTGAGGTGGAACAGCTGGAGGGCAATTGCCTTGATCAACTTGAGCTTGTGGCGGCGGCGGAGCTCCAAATGAAGGATAAATGGAAGCTGGCGGCGGTGGAGCTCCATATAGAGGGTACCCGGAGGAGAAGAAGAAGGCGGCGGAGACATACTGTGACATGGATATGGGCAAATTGTGCAGTTTACACATCACCTTGTGAGGGCAACACATCATGTTTGGAAATCACCTTTGAGTTTGCAAAATCAAGATCACCAAAGACCAAAGGCCAAATAAGTAATAGAATGAAAGCAGATTTGGTAGAGCCATTTTTCCTTGCAACAATTGAGAAACAAGAAAGAGTTTGTTTGATTGAGGAAACAAGAACTGACAGTTTCTGAGATTTTTTTTTTTTTTTTTTTTTGGGGTTATGGGGTTATGTGGTTGAATGTTGAAGAAGATTCTACACTATTTTTTGTTATGAGACTCAAATGAATGATGAATGACATGGTAGTGCTTGATTTCTTTCATGATTTCTTACTGAATTTGGGGTTTGGTGCCGCATGGCAGACCACCTGTCAGGTTTTTGTAGTAGTAAGTCTACATATATATTTGTTTGCATGGATCTAAAAATGCTGACAGATTAATTATAATAAAAACCATTTTCTTTATTTCATTCCAGATGGATATCTTTGTTCAATTTTATTCACCAAGGCCAAGTAATTTTCTTTAGCAAGTTTTGATGGATATATAGCACGCCTTGAACTCCAGTTTCTCCGTTATATATATGATTAAATATTTTAGAGGTATGTAACATTTAAATAAATAATAATAATGTAGTAACCATTTATTTATAGCATGTTTGGTCATATTAAAAGTGATTTCTCAAGATTAAAATTATTTCAAATCTCTAGTATTAATTAAATACACTCACAATTAACACTTAATTAATTAGGCGCAAACCACTTCACAAAATATTGAAACCAGATTGGATCCATTATAATAATATATTTGGAAGCTAGTAAGACATGATTTTTATTTTACTAAGCCTATGCTCTAGAAAATGTATATATTTTAATCTTGCGGTCTAAGCTTTCTATTTGAAAAGATCATTCTGTCCGTTTTGAATTTGCCTTTTTTACCAAGTATTTTTTTTTATGCAGTTCAAAGTTTGAGCCTCATATTGTCTTGTCATATAAGTTTTTATAATGTATTAATGACGCCATTAAATTATAATAGACCTACCCATATATATCTCGGTACCCTAAAGCGGATAAAAAAGCCTATTCAATTTCATTCTTCAGTATTGTTATGATTTTCACCAAAGCTAATGAAGAAACTAACTAAATTAATTAACAACGAACTAAGACTTAACTCACTCAAGATTGATTGAGAAGACACATAAATCAGAAACTGAACAAGAACACACACCCAGAATCTGAAAATTGAAAATAGATTCCCTTCATAAGCTCCCCTTGCTACCTAACTGTGCCACATCACAGGATAAATCATCACAGGTATGTGAAGAATGGACTGAACTCTTGGTGAACATCTAAAGAAAATTGGAAATAGATTCCCCAAAGCCATATAGCATCACCTCTGTTTGGGTTTACTAATCATGGCGAGGCCTCGGCAAATGCCTCATCAATGGTCATGTTATTTTATGCTACCTAATTAACAAATAAATGTGCAGCATATTAAAGACAAATATGCATATTTATTTGGTGTGTTTATTTATGCACCATCACACCTGCTCATGCGGATAACTACTGCATGCAATTTGCCTCTTAGATGCCTATAAGGTGTGGGGGGATTCTACATTGACCAGTGAGATGCTGAGCCACATAACACCTTTAATGAATATTAGAAATTCTTCTAATATTCATTAAAGGATGTATATGTCTTTTGGATGCAATGGGTGCATGAGAGGGGTGCAATCCTGCAATGGGTGCATAAGAGGGGTACAACCTTTTGGAGGGTTGCACCCCACCCCAAGGGGTGCCCTATTGGCACCCTTCCATGCCTTATAAAAGAGGCACCATGTCTAATTTCAAGAATAGACAACAACATCCGAATTTTAGAAGTAATATTCCTTTTGTTTTAGAGAGAGTTCCACCAATTTCCAAGTTCAAATACTTGTTAAGGAGTGCTCATTGAACAAGAATCAACCAAGTTATCCTGTGAGAACATTGGCCAATTCGAATCTGTGAAGCACCAGAGACGGAGGCTAATAAGTTCTTAAGGACAGAGAATCATCTCGACTTGGACATTATTTATCAGGTTTTTTGGTTCTCAAGGTTTTAGGGTTTTGGATGTAATGTAGATCTAGTTTTCTGGTTTTGTCATTTGATTTGTTCGCCGCATGTTGATTTGTTGTTTAATGACACTAATTTGAACCACAATCTTAAGAACTTATTATCTAGTGTTGTTAGATAATAATTCGCATGCTAGTTTAGAAATTTTCTGGAAAATACAGATGTGTGAAAAACATAGAAAAACCGTAGGGCGTTTGAACCCCTGACGAACGCAAAGGCTTAAATCTGAAATTTCGTAAGAACGTTCGAACGCGTCTTCAAACGCAACTCGAACGCAAGCCTTCTGCCTAAGAACGTTCGAATGCGTATTCAAACGCAACTCGAACGTAGACCTTCTGACTTAATTCCGTTCGAACGCATTCTCGAACGCTATACGAACGTGAACTCTCTGGAAACATTCCGTTCGAACGCGTTATCAAACGCTACACGAACGTGAACTAACTGGAACACTTCGTTCGAACGCGTTATCAAATGCAACACGAACATACACACACTGAACATTTTCGAACGTAGATACGAACGCGACACTAACGAAATAGTCCTGGAATTGTTATAAATGCAAAGACTTATATTAATATTAACTTAATAAATCATATACTGAAACACATTAATCTTGGTAGTATAGATTTAAGTTATTATTAGGTTGTTCAATTATCACAAGCATACACATAGTGATAAAGTTGAAATTGATTGTGTGTTGCATACTTGGGTGAGAATTTAAAGTGTAATCATACACAAGTAATTTCATCCAATATTGATTGACACATACACATATATCTACACATATTGTATACTGTTTGTGCTATTGAATTAGTGTAATTCTGAGTTTGAATTGCTAAGAGATCCTATTGAAAAAGTGTTTAAAGAATATTCTGTCAAAAAGACGATAAGAGCCTAAGTGGTGAGGGATTTAAGTGGTTACTCCGGACCCCCTCGTCATCTGGGAATATTCGTTTATTCATTTTTCTAAAGAATATTTAGTTGAAATTCAAGGATTTGTGTTTATTGGAACCACTGTCCAATAGAACAACAAGTGGTTACCTAGTATATCACTTTGAACAAGATCATTTGTCGATCGTTATGCAATTTGTCTTTTGTAGACTAATTGACCCCTGTTAGTTTTTCCAGTTACAAATGGCTAGCAGAAACATCACAGCACCAGTCTCTCATAGAGAAAAGCCAGAGAAGTTTGGTGGGGCAAATTTCAAACAGTGACAGAGTAAAATGTTGTTCTACCTGACAACTTTTCAGTTGACTAAATTTCTCAAATATCCTCCGGGTCCTGTGGAGGGTGAATCGGAAATAGCCAAGGAAGAGCGAGAACAGACATGGATGTCTGGAGACTTCCTATGCAAGAACTACCTTTTGGGTGGTCTTGAGAATACAATGTACAATGTGTACCAAGGCATGACTTCTGCGAAGATTCTCTGGGAATCTCTAGAGAAGAAATACAAAACCGAGGATGTCGGACAAAAGAAATTTATCGTGGGTAGGTTCCTGGACTACAAGATGGTAGATTCAAGGACGGTGATGTCTCAGTTTGGTGAACTGCAGTTGATCATTCATGAAACACTGGATGAGGGTATGAAACTCTGTGAGACGTTTCAAGTTGCCACCATAATTGAAAAATTGCATTCATCATGGAAGGACTTCAGGAGCTATCTGAAACACAAAAAGAAGCAGATGAGCCTTGAAGATTTTGCGGTTCGATTGAGAATCGAAGAGGACAATAGGAAGTCCGAGAAGGCCAGCTACAAGACTATAGAGTCCAAGGCCAACATAATTGAGGGTGTAAATGGTAGCAAAAGGAGAAAGAACAATGAAGTTGATTTTTCCCAAACGAACAAGAAGTTCAATGGGAAATACTACAACTGTGGAAAAAGTAGTCATATGTCAAAGGACTGCAGAAACAAGAAGTCTCAGGACAATGGCAAGAAAAAGAAAAATGAGGCTCATGTCACTGAAGGTGAGCAGCTGACTGATGGGATCTCAGAGATGGAACTATTAGCAGTGGTAACCAAAGCCAACATAGTTGGGAATCCGAGAGAATGGTGGGTAGACACTAGGGCTACTCATCATATCTGTGCAGATAGCAAGATGTTTTCCTTGTATCAGAAGGTCGATGGCGGGGATCATCTGACAATGGGAAACTTGTCTACCTCTCAGGTGGTTGGACAAGACACAGTGATTCTGAAGATGACATCCGGAAAGGAGCTAACATTGAAGAATGTACTGCATGTTCCAGATATTCAGAAGAACTTGGTCTCAGGCTCTCTCCTTAGTAAGGCTGGTTTTAAGCTTGTGTTTGTTTCTGATAAGTTAGTAATGACTAAGAATGATATGTATGTAGGAAAATGATACCTAACTGAGGGCATTTTCAAACTAAATGTAATGACTGGCAATCGTGTTATTAATAAAGCTAGTACTTCTGCTTATATTATTGAGTCATAAAATGTATGGCATGGGAGGTTATGACATGTTAATTATGATACAATGCGTAAATTAATTAACATGGACCTTATACATAAATTTGCAATTGATAGCCAACATAAGTGTGAGACATGCGTTGAAGCAAAAATGCATAGAACATCATTTCATTCTATAGAACTCAGTTCTGAACCTTTAGAACTTGTACACACTGACGTGTGTGACATGAATATTGTGCAAACACGAGGCGGTAAAAAGTACTTTGTCACTTTTATCGATGATAGCACAAGATTTTGTTATGTGTATTTACTGAGGAGTAAAGTTGAAGCTATTGCGAGCTTCATACACTATAAGAACGAAGTTGAAAATTAACTTGACAAGAAAATCAAAAGAATCATGAGTGATAGAGGTGGTGAATATATTTCACCATTCAGTGAATATTGTTATGTGCACGGAATTATTCACGAAACCACTGCTCCTTATTCTCCTAAAAAAAATGGGATTGATGAGCGCAAAAACCGAACGTTGAAGTAAATGATGAACGCCATGTTGACAAGTTCTGGTTTACCCCAGAACTTGTGGGGGAAGCCTTGCTTTCCGCAAATTACGTTCTAAACAAGCTTCCTCACAGAAGATTGGGCAAGACACCATATGAGTTGTGGAAATGTTTCATACCTTCCTACAAATACCTAAAAGTGTGGGGGTGTCTTGCCAAAGTAATGGTTCCTAAACCTAAGAAGGTTAGAATAATACCAAAAATTGTTGATTGTATACTCATTGGATATGCTCGCAACAGTAGTGTGTATCGATTCTTGGTACACAAGTCTGAGATTCCTGACATCAATCCGAATATGATAATTGAGTCAAGAAATGCGATATTTTTTGAAGAGACGTTTCCTTGTAAGGAAAGACAAAGAACAGAGTCTCTCAAAAGAACAGTTGATACTGTCAATGACAGTGATCACGTTGACCAAAAATCAGATCAACGTGTAAATGTTGAGACAATCGAGCCTAGACGTAACAAAAGAGCTAGAACGTCTAAGTCGTTTGGTCCCGATTTTCTGACATACTTGTTAGAAAATGAGTCTCAAAGCTATAAAGAAGCTATGTCTTCTCCGGAGGCACCTCTGTGGAAAGAGGCTATTAACAGTGAGAAGAATTCAATCCTACAGAACAATAATTAGGAGTTGGTTGATCTTCCTCCAGGTTGTAAGCCGATGGGCTACAAATGGATATTCAAACAGAAGATGAAAACGGATGGATCAATAGATAAGTACAAGGCAAAACTTGTCATAAAAGGTTTTAGACAAAAGGAAGACCTTCATTACTTTGACACCTATTCATCAGTGACTCGTATCACATCGATAAGAATGCTCATAGCCATAGCAGCTATATTTGGTCTTGAAATACATCAAATGGATGTAAAGACGACATTCTTGAATGGTGAATTGGATGAAGAGATTTACATGGAACAACCAGAAGGGTTTAGTGTTCCTGGACAAGAACAGAAGGTGTGCAATCTTGTAAAATCCTTGTACGGATTAAAATAAGCACTTAAACAATGACATGAGAAATTTGACAAAGAGATGTTGTCAAGTGGGTTCAAAACCAATGAGTGTGATAAGTGTGTGTACACCAAATCAACTAAAAAAGGATATGTCATTGTGTGTCTCTATGTAGACGATATGCTGATAATTGGTAGTAATCATGAAATGATTCAGTCTACCAAAAACGTGTTATCCAGCAGATTTGATATGAAAGATTTGGGAGTAGCTGATGTGATCCTAGGAATTAAGATTTCTATGACATCAAATGGATATATATTATCTCAAACTCATTATATTGAGAAGATACTTGATAAATATATCAAATGGGATCTAAATGTGGCTAGAACCCCTGTGGACCTAACTCTTCATCTATCAAAGAATACCGGCTCAAGCGTATCGCAAATGGAGTATTCGAGAATCATCGGAAGTCTGATGTATCTCACGAATTGCACACGACCTGATATCGCTCAAGCTGTGAACATGCTTAGCAGATATACGAGTAATCCAGGACATAACCACTGGAGAGCCATAATAAGAGTTTTGAGGTATCTGAGAGAAACTTCAAAATATGGGCTATATTACGATAGATATCATGCTGTACTATAGGGATACAGCGATGCTAACTGGATATCTGATACGGTGGATTCCAAATCTACGAGTGGATTTGTTTTCACACTTGGTAATGTAGCCATGTCATGGAAATCCTCGAGGAAAACATGTATTGCCCGGTCTACTATGGAATCAGAGTTCATAGCGTTAGACAAAACAACGGAAGAAGCAAAATGGCTTAAAAACTTCCTGGAGGATATTCCTAGTTGGCCCAAACCGGTGCCAGCGATTAGCATACATTGTGATAGCCAATCGGCTATTGAGAGAGCCCAAAATACAATGTATAATGGTAAGTCTCGACACATACGTCGGAGACATAATACCATACGTCAACTGCTCTCAAGTGGCATAATAATGATCGATTATGTTAAGTCGAAGGAAAACCTAGCGGATCCACTAACTAAAGGTTTACCTCGAGAGCAAGTGAGAAGTCATCGAGGGGATGGGCTTGAAGCCTATAAATTAAGAATTGTCATTGTGGAAACCCAACCTAGCTGACTGGAGATCCAAAGATCTAGGTTCAAAAGGGACAACTGAAACTTTATGCAATTCAAAACAAACACTGAGGAGTTTTGTACTTTTTCCCATTCCGATAATGACGCTGAGTGCTGTCTATCATTGGATAGGATAAGCTAAGGCTTTTAATGATCACTATATTAGGAGATGGGTCCTAATGAGGGTAAAGGCAGATTACCTCTTGATAGTAGATCACATATTTCAAGTAAGAAGTGAGGCAGCTTCCATTGGAACTTTTAAAGGCGGGTTACCCTAAAGTACTTGATGAATCCAGGACCGTTTTTCAGGGCCGAAATGAACACAACCGTGTAAAATGGGAAAATGGTCGAATTAAAGCTGTTGTTGGCAATTGTCTTGGTTTACACCAACGACAGAACATTTCAAGACTATGGGTCACTGGTTTGCCTAGTAAATCGATTGTCATTCACTAGGAAATGTTCAAGGCGAAAGCTACCTATTTCGATGCAGGTTTAGTTCATGGTAACTCTCAAGGGTCTACATGAATATTTGAAGAATTGTGGGAGATTGTTAGAAATTCTTCTAATATTCATTAAATGATGTATATATCTTTTGAATGCAATGGGTGCATGAGAGAGGTACAACCATTTGGAGGGTTGCACCCCACCCTAAGGGGTGCCCTGTTGGCACCCTTTCATGCCTTATAAAAGAGGCACCATGTCTAATTTCAAGAATAGACAACAACATCCGAATTTTAGAAGTAATATTCCTTTTGTTTTAGATAGAGTTCCACCAATTTCCAAGTTCAAATACTTGTTAATGAGTGTTCCTTGAACAAGAAGCAACCAAGTTATCCTGGGAGAACATTGGCAAATTCGAATCCGTGAAGCACCAGAGACGGAGGCTAATAAGTTCTTAAGGACAGAGAATCATCTCGACTTGGACATTATTTATCAGGTTTTTCTGATTCTCAAGGTTTTAGGGTTTTGCATGTAATGTAAATCTAGTTTTCTGATTTTGTCATTTGATTTGTTTGAAGCATGTTGATGTGTTGTTTAATGACACTAATAGAACCACAAGAGTTATATCACAATCAGAATATGTCGTATTTATACATCAAGTCATCAATACTGTAATATATTGAGTTAATAAGCTTATAACTATAAGTAATGCAATAATGAAAATTTGATTAGTGGGGCCATAACATTGTATTAGTGCAGTAAATTTTGATTTTTACAAAAAGCGTTAAATACAGTAGTGAATTAAAATTATCTCATTAATAAATCAGACTTTTTCATTAATTTATATGATATATTTTTACACATTTTCGAATTAAGTAGGAGCGACTGTCCTGATCACCTTTATTTGGCTCCGCCACTGATTGCTTCCCTGTTATAATTGTCGTAAGGCTACTGGCTTTCGTGCCTTCTTATTCAGTGTCATTCTAGTTACCTTGAGAGTTGTCTTGTAGTATTTTCACAGAAACTCCAAAGGACAAGAAAGCAAGTTTGAGAGATTTTAATTTCTTTCTTCCTCCATTCTCTTTGTTTTTACCTATTGAAAATCCACTAACTAGATCCATTTACTGTCTGCTACTCTTAGAAACAAAATGTATACCTTACTGGTGCTTTTTAGCCCATATGTATGCCTGAAGTATGCATTTCTGACATAATTATACTTGGCCATATATCCTTTATAATTTGAGATAGAAAAAGTTGTTGCAGGAGTGATGGACTTGCTTAATTGCCTCATTCCTCTATATATCTGGATTGACCTTTTCCAGATCATTGTAACTCAGTCTTGGAGCAATGGTGGTATTGGGATAGTCCACATATAGGACTGCAAATGAACCAAGCTGTTTATGAACAATTCGAGCTCAACTTGCATTTGGCTTGGTTCAAGTTCGATACGTTTAATAAATAAGCTACTTGAATTAAAAAAATAATAACTCGATTATTAAATAAGACCGACTTGCAAAAATTTGACTCGACTCGTTTTTTACTCACGAATACTATCTGAAATAGACTCGACTCATATCGTATTGACACAACACAACACGACTCGATGTATGTGTGTACGTGTGTGTGTTTATATAATTTATATATATGTGTGTGTCACATATATTTGAATTTGTAGGGAAGTTATTTAAAATTTGATTAAGTAAATAAAAAATAAACATATTTTTTTTAAATCAATCAAGTTGAGTTCGAGCCTAATATTTTCTTAATGAATAGAGTTCGAACAACACATGTAAAATTGATTCGAGCTCGATGTCATATAAATATTTATCGAACCGAGCCGAAATATGCACTACTCAGCTCGATTACATCCCTACACACAAGCACCAAGCCGAGTCCTATATATTTTGGTCAAAATTATAGGTCATAAATTTAAGAAAAGTTAAAATACATTGCCACAAACAATCCAAAAATATCTTTCTTTTATCGGTAAAACTACTAGTTACCAAATTAGTAGTTTTTAATTATTACAAACATATGGTACACTAATGTGAAGATTCTTATTTATTATAACAAATAGTTAGCGGTTAATTTTAACATACGTCAATGTTTTATATTGACATTGATTTAATTAATAGGTGAATATACTAAACAAAAACTCGTTTAATTATAATTATTTTTTACATTTGGTAAACTAATATTGGCCATTCTTATTCTGTATGACACATTGTTTAACATTTAATTTCAACACGCGTCAATATTTGATTGGCGTATATATATGAACTACAACAGAGTATGAGATGCCAATTCCACTACTTCATTTAATGAATTAATAAGAAATTTATCTCTACGCGATAAAATTTCAACTTTTCAAGTTAACATAATGATAAATAGAAATTCTAAGGGGTTGCATCAGGATAAAGACCTTTAACTTGAGTTGTTTATTTCTTATTATGTTCAATATTTGAATCTCACTAGGTGTATTTTTTTGGGGGTTTAGGGTTATACTTCAGATGTAAAAAGCTAACAACTTACTCTAATCTGTGTTAGGAAACTCTTAAGGACATTGGACATAAGTCCTGGAGATTAGTTGAGGTGCGCGTAAGTTGGCCCGAATACACCGGTTAAAAAAAAAAAAAAACAAATAATGATAAATAGAACTATATGTTGTGAAACATACCATATATTGTCATATATTAAAATTGAAAATATACAAAAATATATTTGAGTAGTGTGGATATAAAAGATCTCTCTTTTTCTTTTTTCTTTTTTCTTTTTTGTTTGGTTACTATGCTATTCTCCCAATCAACCATAAGTATAGAGTTTCAAGACTGAATTATATAATTGTGAAGGGGGAACATTGAAAATTGCAAAAGATAGAATCAAAATCCAAGAAGAAAATGTTTTTATTAGGTTTTATCACAAGAATTCGATATCATTAAAACAAACCCATAAATTTAACCTCCAAAAAAAAAAAAAAAAAATAATTAATTAATTTCTACCAACTTGAAAAGTAAATGCATGGTAAAAACACAAATTAAAAATGGTAAATTCGAAAAGGACACCACAGTACTCTCTAAAATTTAAAATCTCCATAGTTAGCTAGGTTATCATTAAACAAGGCTCATTACTGCCTTTTGTAAGTAATTGAAAGACAGTTAATCAAAATTTCCACCTTTTACTCCCTGTAAAAGCACCGGCAATAGTGGGTTCCGGTTTTACAATTGTGGTATCTGACTTGAAGCCTCTATAAATTAACTCGACAGGTTAGTGAGTTATATACCGTCCACTGAAGCACAAGTTTTTAAATATATATATATATAAATATAGCTATGGAACGTCAAGATGGATTCAGTGGCTATCCCAACAAGCTTGCTAGAACAACCACTGGTAACATCTCTATCTATTATATGCTCTGGCTTTTCACTTCTTCTCTTTTTTTTTTCTTTTTTTTTGTTTCTTCTATTCATTTTATATGCATGCATGTGTTCAGTTCGTTTTCATGGCCTTCTTTGTTATTCTGCTTTTGATTTCCCTGTCTTCTATATATATATGCATGCAAACATGTTTTCTTCATTTTCGATCGAAAGGGCACACGTATTTGTTTCGTTTATCAGATTTCTTTTTCTTTTTCTTTTTTTTTTCTTTTTTAACTCAACGTGATTTGAACATCATTTTTAGCTGGGTACAATATTTTAGCTACCTTTTTGACCATATCCAGCTCTATTCTATTTGACAGTAACGGTTGGTCAGTTCTCTTATCGTTTTGTTTGTCTTTTTTCTCACATATATATATATCCTTACACGATAATTATTGAGAATAATATATATATATAATGTTTTGTTATGCTTTATATGGCTTATGCATGTTCTCTATGCTTGCTGATCATGTTGACATGGTCTCCTTTGACATATTATCTTGGATATCCTTATTATTTAATTACTTATTATATTGTTATTTAAAAAAAAAATTTGAAAGGAAACTCAATACTTATTTTTTAATTGGATTTTCCTTGGAAAGTTTCTTTTGATTGTTGATTTTCTATTAGTATAAACACACATACTTTTCAAGAAAACACTATATATTGCATATCTCTTTCAAGTATAATGACAAAATTATCATTATTTGATAATAATTGTATTATTATTTAATCATATTTTACTGCATGGGGAACGTTGAACCCTTAATAAATTCAAAATTGACCAAAAATATTAATTATAAGAAAATATTTAAATCCATGGAGAAGAGGAAAAGGCTTTGACTTTAGGAAGAAATAAAACAAAGAATCTCTACAGTATTATTAGGTGGTGAGGCCGGATTTTCAGATTGAGTTTGTGGGTCCCACACATACTTGCGCCTGGCATGCGGTCTAATCTGCCACGTAAGCCACTCAAAAATTATGACCTGGCATTTGTCTTACCCTATTTCAGGGAGAAAATATTTGGTGCAACAGTGGTACTACGTCATCCATGCAACAAGCCAATCATCATTTGCCACGCGTGCTAAAAAGTCAAAAAACAACTAAAAAATAGGAATAAAATTAAATATGTTATTTTTTAATTGGTTGGTGGTACCACGTCATCCATACCACTGTTGCACCAAAGATTTACTCCTATTTCAGGTTATTTCCGTTTAGATTTTTCCTGGCAATATAACAATGACCACAATTTTTTTTTTTTTATTTAGGATAGTAGCCATAAAATTAATTAAATCATTAAACAAAATTAAAATTTTCATATATCTTAATAAATTTTTGAATTAAGTGATAACGATTATTCAACCCGCATGTACATTTTTTGGCAAATACATATATGAGATTGAAGTTTATATTAAATATTGTATCAACGATAATGCAGATCTTCTACGTTTATCAATTTGATATTAGATCCAATTCAGCATCTTAATCATTTTATATATATGATTTTATTTGTTCCATTTTGCATGTACTAATAATAATAAACTATTTTTGTATATATATATATTAATTGGTTGACAGGGTTGCCCATTCATCCGAGGGACGACTCCGCTGCCAGAAACGGCATCATCAACGTCCCAAATGAGCAGCAGCAGCAGCAGGGAGTGGCACCAAGCATCATCCGGGAGCAGGACCAATACATGCCAATAGCCAACGTCATACGCATTATGCGGCGGATCCTTCCACCTCATGCCAAAATCTCCGACGACGCCAAGGAGACCGTCCAAGAATGCGTATCGGAGTACATTAGCTTCGTCACCGGTGAAGCCAACGAACGTTGCCATCGCGAGCAGCGCAAGACCATTACTGCCGAGGATGTCATTTGGGCCATGGGCAAATTGGGCTTTGACAATTACGTCGAGCCCCTCTCCCTCTTCCTCAACCGTTACCGCGACAGTGAGAATGACCGCACCTCCACTACTCACAAGGAGCCCATGCCTATACCCAGGCGTGGCCCTGCTGTTGTTGATTATGGCTTTGTCGGAATGCCTTCTGGGCCTTTTGGGCCTGTTTTCAATATGGGCCCCCAGCAGGGCCTTTATGACCCTTCTATTGCCGGGTTCTTGAGGGAAGGGTCGGGTTCTGCAAGTGGATCCTCCTCACAGGCTAATAATAATTTCCCTGGCTTTGACCCTTTTGCTCAGTTCAAATGAAGCGTTTTTTGTTTTTTTAATTACAGCAATAAAAGTACAATTTAAACTATTTAATTAAGAGTAGTGGAGATGACATTTGTTGTGGAGTTTATAATTAAGTTAATTATGGCTCCATCTATGTGGAATGATCATGGTGGCCTCAAAAAGTTGCCTAATGAAGCAGTGGTTGATGAATCTGAAAATAGCCTCATTTTGTGAAATATCAGGATTCCTTCATATTCCTGACAAAATTTGTAAGCACGCTCATCTGAATTTTCTTCAGAAAACAAAACAAAGTCACAGCCATTCCAAACCTTTTTTTTCAGGTGATACCCAGAGGAGATTAATATATATATATATATATATATATATATATAATATATATATATATATATATATATATATATATTTGTTAAAAAGTAATTATCAGAGAGAAGCTAAGCAGTGATATTAATTTGGAACCATGAATCATGAATGAATCCGGCATGCATGGCACGTGTCTCAGAAGAAGGGCTTCGACCTGCAATAGCCGGTCACTATCTTAGGGTTCACAGTCACCTTTTTGTATAATTGGGCAGTTCAAATGGAAAAGCAAAGACCATAATAAATGTGAGAATTAAATGAAAGAAGGCCAGTTTTAGAAGAATCTATGTAAGTGTAGAAACTGCCAAGTAGGTAGTAAGATAAACATAGCTGCCAAGTAATCTCTACTTATGGCTCCTTCCTTGTCAATTGTCATTTGTCACATGCGCCATGTGCTTGCATGCATGCGTTATGGTTACTGGGAATAGCCGGTGAGTGATCAAATGACAAATCTCCTCCTATAAAAAAGAAGAAGCGCTATCTGTATATCTATTTTATCAAATGAAAGCTTGTATACGTTTCTTTCATGAAAGCAAATGAAAGTTTCTTCAGCTTATTGGGTTTATAATATGATATAATATTCATCATCTCTCTCGTTGAAGCTGTTTTAATTACTTCTTAATTTGTGCAGTCCAGTGATGGAGCTCAATTAATTTCGTTTGATGACAGAAGAGAGAGAGTACAACCCACCATTCGCTAAATATTTTCTTTGCTTTTGTTGGGAGTGTGCTCTCTCTTCTTCTGTCATTACACTTTTTTTTTTTTTTAATTTTTTTATAATTACTTTACATGTATATCTTCTGCCAATATTATTTCTTATGCTTTATCTAATACTTTTTTTCTTTTGAAATTGTTGGAAACCCCGCTGTCAAACTATCCCGATTTAAACAGGTAAAATTTTACGAAACCATAACCTCAATATCAGATCTTGAACCTTACACCACCACGCTATTGTTTTATCGAATCCTTCTTCAAGGAAACACTGTTTACTGTATTTATTTGAAACTGATAGGAGGGAGTGTATTGAACTAAAGTAATTGGTTGGAGTATACACACTTGACAATTAGGCAATGCTTTTGGAGAACTTAACAATTTTATTGTAACCCCATTGCTATTAATATGCTTAATTAGTAGCAAGATGCATGTACATTAGATTTATACTCATATTTATGATCAATGGATAATATATTACAAATTTATATTAGATGCATGTGTATATTGGCCAAGAAACTACATCTTATATATACATTATTTAGCTTTTATATATGCATTTTTTTTGTTTTTTTTTGTTTTTGTTTTTTTTGTAAACTACTAATTACATTCATGTATTTGCTAAGGCAAAGCGTGGGATCCTGGTCCGGGTGGCAAGAGCTGTTCTTGATTACTTGCTATTATATATTAAACTGAAAATTTGTTATTGTCATTTACTTAATTTTTAATTTATATTTACCAATTTTTTTTGCAATACGTGTATGAGATGATATTTTTGTGGCCAATGCCTATTGAAGAGCGATTCATTAAAATTTATCTACAAATTAATCAACAAAGGGAGGAATGCATACTTTCAAAATTGAATGAAAGAGCATGGGTTGCAAATGACAATTATCTCTTTGCTAAATCTGGTAAGAGATGTGTACAGTCCATAATTTGAAGTTTAAATATCATCATACTACAATCTTTAGTGTCGAAAAATATTGACGCTAAAAAAAATCCATTTTGGCGCTAAAACGTGAACGAGAAAGATAATTAATATCAAAATAAAAAATTTCTAGGCTAAAGCACAACATTTTGATCAATTGAGTAAATTATATTATGAATTTGAAAAATTAAAGATGGAATGGGATTCAAAGACCAACAGAGTTCATATGCATATCTGAATATGTTAATTAATTGGAAGACTTGTATGAAGATGAAGCAAAATATATATATATATATATATATAATCAATTAAGTTATATTACTGTGAGGATTTCAATGAAATTGGTGCTATCTTTAATTGCTTATGTTGAAGGAAATGTTTTATCTTTTTGTTACAGGATTAACCGA
>SKCR01006409.1:0-24974 GCA_019454045.1 Zanthoxylum bungeanum
TGTGCCTATCAGTGCTATCTATGGCATTAGGTCCAGTACAAGTATGAGATTTTTCAGCTAGGTCATTGAGTACTTGAATACCTCATCAAGGTCTTCCGTCTAAACTCACCATTATACTAGTCTCAACAAAATGACGCTCTCTAGGGTTTAGACCATCATAAAAAATAACTCACTACGTGCCAACTCTCATAACCATTGTGAAGGCAACTAGCTAACATCTCCTTATACCTCTCCCACGTTTGATAAAGGGTTTTACTATCTCTCTGGGAGAAGGTGGAGATTTGTCTTTTCAAGGCATTCGTCTTTTGATGTGGGAAATATTTATTAAAGAATACCTATGTCATCTTGCCCCATGATCCTATTGATCACGGTATCAAAGAATACAACCAGCTCTTAGCTATATCCTTAAGGGCAAAAGGGAAGCACTTAAGTCTAATTATGTATATGGTTCCGAACCAGTCATGGAAAGTCGCTACAACGTCTTTAAACTCTCTAATGTGCACATAAGGATTCTCGTTCTCCAAACCATGGAAGGTTGGGAGATACTGTATTATCCCAGGTTTAAAATCTATATGTGGTGTATTATGAGGAGTTGTTAGCTAGTTCCTCTCTCCATCATGCATGATGGTGTAGCTGTGCGAGTGGGATGGAGGTACTCTTCAAGAGTCCTCATGGGTGGTGTAGGAGCAAAGCGGGGTTTACCGCTATACCTATGATGTTCGGCGACCACGACACTATTGGGCTCGCAGCTCGTAGAGAGTATGGAGTAGCCTGCGGGGGACTAAACCGGAGAATAAAGGAGTCCACCCCAGTGTGAACTGGGAAAAGATTTAAGGCCGCATTCACCCCTCGCAAGGGAAGACCTCAAACCGTTGGGTTCAGAATGTTGTGTCAATTAAATTCTGCTCCGGTGATTATTTAATTCTCTTTGGTCTCATAGCTCAAGATCATGTTGTGTCCCTTATTCGCGGGGTGGTAGACTGGTCACCCCAGACCTGGCTCAGCTTTCTTCTATTCGCTGCCCGCACCGGGTCAAAGTAGATTACGCATTCTTGAAAGCGTCCTCATCCTTTTGGGATACTGAAAATCATGTCCTCCGATTCCCAGAATTCGAAATATATCCTCACCCTAAGGAGTTTGCTACCATTCTTGGCTTGTATTTTTCACTTACTACCCTTCTCAGATACTGAGAATCATAGCTTTCCGATCCCGAAGCTTTCATTTGCTATCCTGAGGATGCGGAAAAGGTATTGCCTTGTGCTTCGTTCATGAGTTGCAGGTCCTTTCTATCATCGCCTAAGCTGTCCTTTCGAATTTTCAACTTAGCGGATTGCTCAATCTTGCCTGAGTCGCCTTTTCGGTTTTCATTCAGCCAGCTAAATATTTTTTTTCTTCCTTTTTCTAATTTTTTTTTAATTTTTTTTTCAGATCCATCCCCATTCTCGAGGCTCTTTCCTTGTCCTCATTCCCGAGGTTACTTTATTTCTCTCCATTCTCGGAGTTATTCTTCTGGATCTCCTGACCTTGGTCTATTATCTAAGAAACAAAAGACGTGATTTGTAATTACTTGACTATAATCTTTCCCGGTTAGCTGGAATTTATGCAATCTATGAACATTTTGAACATTTGTTTCAATAAAGACGTTTGTATTACTTCTTAGTACATATGTAGGAAATAATTGTATTGCAAGGGTACCTCTGTCGCAAACTGTTCCTCACGGATTTTACAATTAGCCATTTTTCTTGCTCAACTCAGCTCTATATTTGTTTGCATGGGTTGTCCTTTGCGATTTTTCAACCTAACGAGCTTTTCTCTAATATTTTTGTATGGCAAAGTATTGTTTCAGCATGTTCCCGTTAATCGTTCGATGAACTCATTCCCTTCCAAATCGACACTCTCACTGCCTCATTCCCCATCACCTTCTTGACTAGGTAGGGCCCTTCCCAATTGGGCCTGAACTTTCCCTTGGGCCCATTATCAGTGGTTTTGACTGCTTGAGCACTAGATCACCGTTCCTGACTTGGTGGGATGACAACTCTCTTCTTGTTGAATGCCAGGCTAACCGTTTCTGGTAATAGTTTGCATGTGGTACAAGGCCTTTATCCTTTCTTATCCGTAATGCTAGCTGTTCGAACCCTGCGAGGCCCATTCCGGCTCAGGCAATCCTGCCTCTCCTAGTTTCCGCATTGATTGTATTTCCTAGTTCCAACTGGTTTGTTGGAGTTTCTAGAGGTCCCAAGATCAAAACTCAAGCATGAATCATAAGCGAATACAACGATTTAAGTGCGGAATACTTACATCTCGAGCGGTGGAGATGCGATTTGGCAACAAAAAACGAACTGAAATCTTCACTGGTTTGGGCGTGAGCAGTCCACTGTCACAGCTCACTGCAGATTCGGTTTTGTGCTTCTGTTTTGCTCCATTTTGATCAAGAAAAACGAGCTCCAAGCTTCATCAAAACGTTCCTTGCTCATGGGTATACTTCCCTTATCACCTTCGCATTGAACCCGGAGTGTGCTAGCACTCTTGTTTTGCCACAAAACACACTTGCTTCCCTCCATTTTCTTTTATCTTGTTCGGCAGTTCACTGCCTTTGCAAAACCAGAAAATGTCGTGAGAGAGGGGAGAAGAAGAAGAGGAGAGAGAGGAGGGAAAGTGAAGAGTTGTGTGTATACGGTTTTGTGTTTTATTTATATGCATCAAATGCATTTGAATTTCATTTGAATTCATTTCAAACACATTTGGGTTTTAATTCCCAAAACACACACATCACCTTTTTAAAATTCATTATATGCCATCATTACCTCTCTTTGAGAATAGAGACAATGTATCATCCCTCAAAGGTGACTAGATACATCCATCATCTATTCGTGTCAAGTAATGAGATATCGCGATGTGATTTGCGGATTCCACCCGTTTCAAAATACGAATGTGTCCGCAAACACTTTCGGGCCCAAATTCGCTAATTCCGAATTAACTAATTTCCGTCGCGACGAGAATTAAATAATTACGCCTAGCGGAATTATTATTCACGTCGCTAACGAATTAATTCTAAATTAATTCGCTCGCCCGAATTAAAATCTAATTTTATTCCGCGTCGAAATCTAATTTCGTTTAATATATCAAATATATTAATTCCTCGATTAATTCCAAATCAATGTTTCTCTCTCTTCAATTGATATTTTATCCTAGATAAAATGTCTCCGAAATTAATCCCAGATTAATTCTCTCTCTCATCATATTAATCCCAGATTAATATAAGTGCGAGTCATACGTCATCGGTGAATCTTTGGGAAGCGACCCATGAGATCCCCGGATATGTTGGCAGTAAATACGGTCGTCGGTGTATCCGAATCACGTACGTACCAAGTACTACGTTCTACCGATTTACGAGACAAGGTCGACTCCTAGCAAAGCACCAAGTCTTCCCAATTCTCCGGACATATTCTCATAAGAATATTAAGATCTGTATCAAGCGTAGTATACCGTAGTATTGTGTATATCGGCCCAGTATCGGATAATCACGTGCTAGGGCTGGGGCTGGATAAGTGTCTGCCCCGTCCGAAACACATATCGGATGTCTGGTAACATAGTCTCTATAATCGGATATACATGACCTGGTCACAATATCCCGATTGGTTGCGCAACACTCAAGAGCACTAGTACCGTATCCTGCGTGACATCATCTCCAAATGACTGAAGTGACACTTCCATCTTGACATCACACCCAATACACTACGACTCTCTGATAAACCCAGAAGTGGTGTACACAGAACCCGGTTAAAGTCCCCTACCACCAAGACCAAAGTCTATCGATTATCGTAAGTATTAGCGATGTAAGTCTCAGGTTAAGACTATACACACCTACCTTGATTCGGCCTCCCATAGACACATAGTCATAATACCAATGGGATTCCGAGGGGTCTATCCAGAGCGAAGCTGTTTCCCGTACCATCGGTGAAACACGACCTCCTATCGCACTTGCATAAGTATCCAATACTTATATATATGAGAACTATGCCGTTGTGCCCTCACAAACGCGCACAAGTGCAATACTAGCCTATTCCGCATTATCGATGTCCAGTCTCGATAATACTACGGCTAGGGATATTTAATGATTAATCCTTCGTGGACTGATACTGTCTCATATCATCTCAGTCCAGGAACTAATCATAGGGACCTCTCTTCATTTATATATCTATGGTGATCTAATCACAAATGATGAGAGTGCAATTTCTTTGTCACATAGTTAATTTGCTACAACAACACAATGATCTGTGCAAATAGTGACGCTATGGGTCATCATGTCCAACAATCTCCCACTTGGCACGTAGCGAGTCACTCAAGTGTCCTACACCTGAACTATGTACGGTTCGCTCAAATTGCTGAGGAAAGGTTTTCGTCAGCGGATTTGTTTAATTATCGTCTGACGCGATTTACACGATCATCACATCGCCACGATGTATGATCCGAACGAATCAGATGATATAGAAGTATATATGGATCGTCGATGAGACCTTTAATTCTTTAGCCTGTGCTGACGCCTAGCTCAGCTGCTAACAGAACTATATCTAATCTAATTAGATTTATTATCGATCCAAATGGCTTCTATTGCTGCCTCAGCTGCAGCAATAATCCGCATTTGTTGTTATTTCGGCAACAGTTATCTTGCTAGGAAGATTTCCAGCTCACTGTCCCGTTATTCAAACTTTATAGTACCGCAGTATTTACCGGTTTGGAAACTTGCAGCAGTGATCCCAGTCACTTCAAGTTCTCCATCTCCATAGTTTAAGACAACATCTTTAGTTCTCTCAGATACTAACAGATGTTCTTAACTTCAATCCAGTGACTATCACTTGGATTGACCCGATTGTGACTCCATATGCTCAAGCGTATGAGACACCAATACAAGTACATTTTAAATGTACAATTTCCCAGAGAGTGTTAACAACTCCAAATCTAGCCCAGTAGATCTTTATTCCTTGAATAAAGGTTGTTACTCCCCAGAATTCTACGGAGAATTTCTATGAAAGAATATCCATGAAAGCCAAGCTTTCACCATTGTTTTATGGGAATTTCATTGTCAGTGCCCTCTCCCACTAACCTCCTTATATACACAAGAATTATTTCGTTTTGAGTTAAATCATAAACCATTATGATTATTTCAAAACGTCAGTTCCAAGAACCCTATGCTTGCTTCAATCCAAACATGGATTGAATAATCCGCAAACCTTGTTTGTCGGTTATACAAAATCGTCAGAATGTTATAAACATTCTCCAAAAGGTTTCCTTTTCAGGAAAGCGATTTTGATCTGTAACTGACATATTTCATAAATGAAATATACAGTTATCAACAAGCATCTTCAAAATGGATTTACCATGGCAACAGGTAAAAGGTTGAACCGTTATTAACACAATGTTGATAACGATACCTTTCCGTCAAAAGCCCAGCTTTGTACGTTGGTATGTTGCCACCATGTATGTCTTCCTTGAAGACGTTTAATGTACCATAGGCACAATGCCTTGTGGTACAACAACTAGTATCCAAAATAGTTGTTAAACATGGAATCCATTTTCGATTCATGGCACTTTGCCATAATAGGGAGTCGATACCTCGTATCACTTCCTCTAAACGTAGTCAGATGGTACACCTCCATAAGATTGACATCTAATGAGGTTAGATCAGAAACCCATACCCTAGGTTGTTTTCTGACTCTATCCGATCTACGAAGTTTCTTGTGTATTTGAAGATTAATGGTACAGATTCATCATTGATGAACTGTTTGTGTTCCATTAAGGACTTCGTGCCTTGAATAGTATTACTCCGATTTTCATCGAGTATCACTATCCTCCCACTGACCACTGCATATCGGTATTCCTCTCAGGAAAACCGCATGGTGAGCAACAATCACATTGTTCTCATGTGAGATTTATAAGTACTATACTTATGGTTTCCCTTAGGATAACCTATATTGGCACTTATCCAATTTGGGTTCTTAGTTTGGTATCATCCAAACGTTATGCCTGGCATACCCAAATTATTAGGAATGAGAAACCTCGTTTCTTTCTGTTCATATCCTATATGATATCTGTCAAACAGATTTATATGGAACCTTATTCTAAATAAGTTTTGCACTGTTAATACATATCCTGTTTGAAGGAAATGATAGCTCAGAGCGACTCGTGATAAACCTTATCATGTCCAACAAATTCGGTTTTAGTTCGGACACACCGTCTAACTGACATGTCTCGTTTAATTGTGTCCTAGACAACAATGCCATAAATAAGTCTCTATTGATCAAATCAATTTGAGCTATTTATTTGTCATTTATATGTTTGAGATTTTATTATATTCAAAATATATTAATGTTATTTACATCTAATGTATTTATCTCAGTATCATCTTATATAATAAAACACTTTAGTGTTTTATAATATAAAAGGTTCACCCGCAACGGGTTAAACACTGATAAAGATTAATGTCTCTAGTCAAACTAGTTACATTATAACAGTTCCTAATTTAAGTACACACCCAGGTTAGTTCCTAAACTTAGGTATCTACGGTCGAAACAGCGACTTTCGTCCCGTTTCCGATTCGCAGAGAAATCTATCTCAGCTTGAAGTCAGTATCCTGCTCAAAGCAGATTCTGAATATCAATACATATATATTATGTACCACACTAAGTATTTAAAATCTAATTTCAATACTAGCTGTGAACATAACTAAGACAAACATTTTAAAGTTAGAGCCTCGCCCTTTCTTTAATTCCTTCGTGTCTTCCATATCCAAATGGTAGTCACTTTGGGATATGTCAATTATCCTTTTCAATATTTTAGGAACCTTGGCCAAGCCTTGGGTTTTAGAATATCGAAACGATGTGCACCTCGTGCTACATGCCCAATTGCAAACTTTGACTTTTCTTCTCTAGAATAGTCAATTAATTCTCCAAGAATTATAAATTGCAATTTTAATACTTCTTAAATCAAAAAATTAGATTTATGACAAGTATATTAAATTAAGCATTAAAGTCATCATCACATAAATCTTCCAAAGATTTTATGCTCTACTTATATTGCTTAATTTTGGGCTTAAGGTATATAAGTTATTTTATCAAATAAAGTAACCTATTATTTATTCCCAATTTGAAAATTAAATCATTTAAAATATTTTAATCCCAGATTATATTTTAAATATCCAACTTTTCAATTTCTTATCTTGATTACAATAGTCCAACTATTTAATCAACGATTAGTGGTACTATATATATATAATGATTATAATAGTCCAACTATATAATCAAATATAATCCAAATTAATTAACCTCAATTACATTGATTACTATAATCCAATTATAAAATCAACTGTAAACTGAAATTAATTAATTCAAATATATTGATTAATATAATCCAATTATATATAATCAAGTATAATACAGTCCAACTGTTTATTAACAACAATTTAAATATTAGTCTAACTAACATTTAATATAACGACGAAATAAATTAAATGAGCGCGTTTAGCGAGTATTCGAACGAATGTTGCAAATTCAATACTTGCCTCCCACTATTTTTCGTCGAGCCTCTAACCCTCTGTCGAGTACTCGGGAAACCGTGTTTCCTAGTGGGCTAGGATCCCGTTAAATATCACACAATCTTGACTTTGGCCAACAAATTGTATGATAATTAACTAGGTAGATCTCGAAGATCAATTGGATCTCATCCAACTCCTAGATCCAGTAGGTGGACATCCAAGTCCCAAACATATATCTTATATATGCCTATACATCGAATGTATACCCTAACCTTTTTCCTCTGAATCAACTAGGCCTTGGCTTTGGCACAACAAACCTAATGATCCCAGTCAAGCGCGGACCCATTGACATGGAAGCTTCGTAATCAATGTCAATGGACAAGAAGTGGTCTTGACTTTGGCCAACAAACCACAACTTGGACACGACACCGATATGGAACAAAGCCTCGTGATTAAAACACATCTTTGATGGACAAGGGCTTGACTTTGGCCAACAACCCCTGCCAATCTCGGATCTTGAGTAAGAATCACTCAATGGAAGGAAAAACGCATGATATTTAACGAGGGTTTTTCGCGTGCAAATTGGCTACCAATTTAATTATCTTTGTTAAGGTCTCATCATCATACACCCTTAAACATGCATTCTAAATACATAATAAAGCGAGTATGAAAATAAATAATAATGATATGCGGATGGATACTTTACACATTGATCCTAGATCAAAACTCTCCCTTTCTCACTCAAGCTAGCACTGTACTACTTCTACCCGTTACACTACACTTCTAAAGAAACCTCATATATACAGGGGGAATAGGTGAGAAGAGAATACAAAGAGAATGAAGGTGATAAGGCTGGACACGCAGGTCCAATTTAATAAATCGAATTTATTACAACAATTTCTAAAATTGCCCCACCCATCTAATATCCATCCGATATACATTATTCATGCATGCATCACAACCATGTATTCACTCATATAAGCATGCTATCAATCAATCTAATCAAATTAATTAATCTGATAATTATGTGATCATCCAATGTTCAAACAACGATTTGATTTTGTTCGAGTCAAACTCGTTTTTGCGGATAAGTACTTAAAGTACGAATTCCCGAATTAAATTAAACTACACAATTAAATCCAATTCAATTTGTATTTAATTCTAATTCACTATTTAATTCCAATTAAATATCACACTTTATTAATAAACCTTTTTCGACTTAAATTCCAAATTTAATCGCTACGGGTCTCAAAGCCCGATTAATATCCAATATTAATTTAATTAAAGTCTAATGGGCTTTTAATTAATTTCTTAAGGCGTGGTCTTTTGGTCAACTCGGGTCAAACCCGCAACCAAAGTCCAATCCGGGATTTACCCCATAAGCCTTTAAATTAATTTTGGCCCATTAGGCCCAATTAAATTACAAAGGTCCATTAGTTGCATTTGGGCTTTATGGTTAAGGTTTTGGGCCCAATTGGATCCAATCCATTTGCCCCAAACCCAACTTGATAAAATCAAGCCCAATAGGCCCAATTACAACATTAGAAGCCCAAATCCAATTTAAGGCCTCAAATAATTAAATTACATAAATCCAATTTAACAATTTAATTACTTAAAGTGCATTACATGATTAATCAACTAAATCAACATTTCCAAAACACTAAATTAGTCCAATTAATCATACTCAATTTCATCATCACATGTCCAACACATTAAGATTAAAATCAAACCCATTACATGCTTACTTTATTTCTTGGCAATAAGGTTAATTACATGTCCGATTTGTTTCAATCCAATTAAACCCAATTCGACATTAAATCAATATACCCTATGATTTTCAACACATCCAATGTTTCAAAAATCAAAATTCACCAAGAACACAAAGGGGCATAACTCTCGGCCAACACAACAAAATTGGGGAAATTTGTTCCAAACAATTTAATCAAATTGATCCAACCAATCATCAATTAACATGTATTAAGCATACTTAATCATCCAATTTCATAATTGCATGCTTAAATCAATTTTACCCAATTTCAAGTTTCATGACATACTTTCAAAATTGGGGAAATTTGTTCCAAACAATATTTAATCAAATTGATCCAACCAATCATCAATTAAACATGTATTAAGCATACTTAATCATCCAATTTCATAATTGCATGCTAAATCAATTTTACCCAATTTAAAGTTTCATGACATACTTGGCAATTTGGGGATTTTTCGTCCAAATCGAATTCAATCCAATTGATTCCGCAATTGACGTTAAATCATCATCCCGAATGATTTCCAACACTTCCAATTGTCAAAAATCAAAAATCCCAAGACATAAAATCAATATCAATTTTCGGCCAAGGTAGCAATTTGGGGAAAATTGATCCAATCATATTTTCTTCAAATTGACATAATCAATCTTCAATACAAACACAATTAAGCATACAAATCCATCCAATTTCATTTATCATGCTCAAATTCAAGTTTGCCCAAATTTTAGCCCTAACATTTTTCATGCTTTTAACCTAAGCTCTGATGCCATTGTTGGAGTTTCTAGAGGTCCCAAGATCAAAACTCAAGCATGAATCATAAGCGAATACAACGATTTAAGTGCGGAATACTTACATCGAGCGGTGGAGATGCGATTTGGCAACAAAAACGAACTGATTTCTTCACTGGTTTGGGCGTGAGCAGTCCACTGTCACAGCTCACTGCAGATTCGGTTTTGTGCTTCTGTTTTGCTCCATTTTGATCAAGAAAAACGAGCTCCAAGCTTCATCAAAACGTTCCTTGCTCATGGGTATACTTCCCTTCATCCTTCGCATTGAACCCGGAGTGTGCTAGCACTCTTGTTTTGCCACAAAACACACTTGCTTCCCTCCATTTTCTTTTATCTTGTTCGGCAGTTCACTGCCTTTGCAAAACCAGAAAATGTCGTGAGAGAGGGGAGAAGAAGAAGAGGAGAGAGAGGAGGGAAAGTGAAGTGTTGTGTGATACGTTTTTTTGTGTTTAATTATGCATCAAATGCATTTGAATTTCATTTGAAATTCATTTCAAACACATTTGGGTTTTAATTCCCAAAACACACACATCACCTTTTTAAAATTCATTATATGCCATCATTACCTCTCTTTGAGAATAGGGACAATGTATCATCCCTCAAAGGTGACTAGATACATCCATCATCTATTCGTGTCAAGTAATGAGATATCGCGATGTGATTTGCGGATTCCACCCGTTTCAAAATACGAATGTGTCCGCAAACACTTTCGGGCCCAAATTCGCTAATTCCGAATTAACTAATTTCCGTCGCGACGAGAATTAAATAATTACGCCTAGCGGAATTATTATTCACGTCGCTAACGAATTAATTCTAAATTAATTCGCTCGCCCGAATTAAAATCTAATTTTATTCCGCGTCGAAATCTAATTTCGTTTAATATATCAAATATATTAATTCCTCGATTAATTCCAAATCAATGTTTCTCTCTCTTCAATTGATATTTTATCCTAGATAAAATGTCTCCGAAATTAATCCCAGATTAATTCTCTCTCTCATCATATTAATCCCAGATTAATATAAGTGCGAGTCATACGTCATCGGTGAATCTTTGGGAAGCGACCCATGAGATCCCCGGATATGTTGGCAGTAAATACGGTCGTCGGTGTATCCGAATCACGTACGTACCAAGTACTACGTTCTACCGATTTACGAGACAAGGTCGACTCCTAGCAAAGCACCAAGTCTTCCCAATTCTCCGGACATATTCTCATAAGAATATTAAGATCTGTATCAAGCGTAGTATACCGTAGTATTGTGTATATCGGCCCAGTATCGGATAATCACGTGCTAGGGCTGGGGCTGGATAAGTGTCTGCCCCGTCCGAAACACATATCGGATGTCTGGTAACATAGTCTCTATAATCGGATATACATGACCTGGTCACAATATCCCGATTGGTTGCGCAACACTCAAGAGCACTAGTACCGTATCCTGCGTGACATCATCTCCAATGACTGAAGTGACACTTCCGTCTTGACATCACACCCAATACACTACGACTCTCTGATAAACCCAGAAGTGGTGTACTCAGAACCCGTTTAAAGTCCCCTACCACCAAGACCAAAGTCTATCTATCGATTATCGTAAGTATTAGCGATGTAAGTCTCAGGTTAAGACTATACACACCTACCTTGATTCGGCCTCCCATAGACACATAGTCATAATACCAATGGGATTCCGAGGGGTCTATCCAGAGCGAAGCTGTTTCCCGTACCATCGGTGAAACACGACCTCCTATCGCACTTGCATAAGTATCCAATACTTATATATATGAGAACTATGCCGTTGTGCCCTCACAAACGCGCACAAGTGCAATACTAGCCTATTCCGCATTATCGATGTCCAGTCTCGATAATACTACGGCTAGGGATATTTAATGATTAATCCTTCGGGGACTGATACTGTCTCATATCATCTCAATCCAGGAACTAATCATAGGGACCTCTCTTCATTTATATCTATGGTGATCTAATCACAAATGATGAGAGTGCAATTTCTTTGTCACATAGTTAATTTGCTACAACAACACAATGATCTGTGCAAATAGTGACGCTATGGGTCATCATGTCCAACACTGTAACAATGCCTCCATCCCGTACCTCTGAAAGTGGACTTCATTGCCAGTCATTATGTATAGATGGCATTCCGTATCGACATACTATGTACAGGCTATGAAACGTGGCCATCTAAGCCGAACAGTCATCGCCAAACATAATTTTTTTTCACCCTTGATAGCGGGTCCTCATGCGAAACATATTCTTACTGAGGAGTAAACTGTATTTGTTTCACCCTGTCTTAATCTCCGGTACCATCACACCCCAAAGCTTCGGGTTCTAGGCCGAATACAACACAAGGGTTTGCCCGAACTTGGGGGTTTCAAGACGGGCGGTGTAACCAAGTTTCTTGATTTTGTCAAAAGCTTCTCGACATTGCCTATTCCACTCCACATGATGGTCCTTCCTCAAAAGTTTGAAGATGGGCTCGCATACTAATGTTTCTCGGTAATTTCCTTGCTCTTTTCAGGGTCCACTTCTATCCATAACCTTTTCGGCCCATTCTGGCCTCATTCTTCAGAGCTTCTGTTTTACTGGCCTCATGTTTGGATAAGTTGGTATCATGTGCTGGGAATACCATTGTCTACTCCTGGCATCTCCTCATAGGACCAGGCGAATACTTTTTCATATTTTATAAATATTCTCTCAAATTATTTCCACTCATTAGAGGTAACTTCACTTGCAATTGAAATTTCCTTGGTGTTTTCACATGTACCAAGATTAAATGCATTTGTCTTTGTTGAGTTAATGTCAAAAATGCTCATGTCATGCATGTTATGCTTCCTGGATGAAAGCCAGTGCAGATATCAGGCTCATGTATTTGGCATGTTCGGATCATGGTTGGACCTTCTAAGCCCAACAAGGTTTTCATACAAGTTGGCCCGTTATCATTTTAAAGCGTTCAATCAGATTATTGCGAAGTGCAAACTTGTCCCAGATGAAAAGGCCCCACAGGTTTACACTTTTGCAATAAAGTGGCTATATAACTTCAAATGATAATGGGCCTAAACACAAGGTGGCCCATCATCATTTTGAAAACTTTTGGCCCAATCGTCATAAGATACAAACTCATCCCAGTTTAAGTGACCCAACAAGTTCGTATCCTATGACGAGAGGCCCAAATGGATCCAATTGATAATGGTCCCAAACACATGCATAAGGGTAGCTTCTAACTATGGTTCATATTTTGGCTTATAAGGGTATAGATAAAGGCTCTCACCGGTGAAGGGTTGCTCACGACTAGGTCTCCATACTCAATGGTCCGAGCGACCAAGTGAGCACGCCTTTTTATACCATAGGGTACATGCCGAGTGATGTTCATCACATAACGATCCGCCGCCTTGAGTGAAAGCGACTTCACGATATATGATGCCAACAGGGAAAAAAGGGTATGCAAAATATATAAGACTTGGTTAACCAAAGCCAAGCCACATACACTGCAAGGCATTGTTTCGGGGCCGATTCTCTATCCCCAGTGGAGTCCCCGTCTGTAGGAGTGAAGCGGGGTTTATCGCTATTGACTGGTGCAATCACACGCGTACAATACAAGCGTATGTATCATTCAAGTAGTATAAAAAGTATCGATCCCACGAGGACTTAAAACCTTTTGATATCAATTTATGAAGTTAAAAGTTTACAAGTATCTAATGTATTGATCGTTTGATTGGGTGGTGACTTTTAAATTTAAAACAAGTAAATAAAATTGCACGAAAGTAGATTGAGAAAAAATTCAATATTAATAAACTATCCAGGGTTTTGAATTATTCCAATTTCTTTTTAAAGATGAAGTGGTTATTTTATGTTTGTGTAATATATTAGTTTACTAACCTGGAACACAAAATTCTACAAAAGCCTCTGTCGATGGTCGGATGCAAATACCCAGGGTAACCCAATTAAACCATATGTCTATGTTAACCAAGTTACCTGAATTCTTTAAGATTAAGTTCCAATTTTGGTTACCCCCGCCCGACAGATATATGTCTATCCTATAAGGAAATCTATTAAAGGGTTATTGTAGGACACAGAAACTTGGCGACGCATGCTGTTCTAGGCTCGCGGCCTAGTTGGGAGTACGGAGTAGCCCGCGGGGGACTAAACCAGAGAATAATAGAGTCACCACCCGGTATGAACCAGGAAAATGATTTAAGGCCGCACTCACCCCTCGCAAGGGAAGACCTGAAACCGTTGGGTTCGGAATGGTCCCTTACTTATGCCATTTGTAATAAAATGATTTGTGCAATAATTTAATCGAGTCTAGCAACATATATTCCTAAAGGTATTCTATTTCTAAGTTCGCACGCATAAATCAAAAGTTCATATAAGTTCACATGTAACTCATTTTCATATTTGCATACAACCTATTTGCATATAATCTATGTCCAAATTTGCATACAACCTATTTGCATATAATCTATTTCCGAATTCGCATGCATAAAGATAAATTGAAATACGGCAAGCATACAATGTCATAAGCACATTACATTCATGGACAAAGAAATGTAAACAAATGGCAGTTGCACAATCATACATAATAAAGAGAAACAATTAGGTATATAATGCAAAGAAATAACCAAAGAGGCAATTGTACATCAAAATAAACGTGCCATGATGCAATTTGAAAGATAAATAATGGAAGTGAAAGAAAAGAGATGCAACATATGCCCACATCTATATAGGACTTCAAGTGTCCGATTGAACATATCTCACATTCAATCGAATGCACTTTGTCCGGCGCGGTTAAAACGTCGTGGCAAAGGTAGCCCGTAGGCTTTCTATCCCTCAAAGTGGAGGACCTTTAATCCACTTGACTTGGCCATGCGTGATGCAACATGATGCATGATTATACAAGAAGATGACATACAAAGAAAAGCAAATAATGAAATAAAAGGCGCGGCGAAGTATCGTGGTAAAGGTAGACTGTAGGCTTTTTATCCCTCCAAATAGAGGACCTTTAATCCAACCTAATAAGCCCATGCGCATCTCATCATAATACATACAAAATTAAAGACAACAATATTGGATTTCGTATCCTTAACTGAACACGTCTTACATTCAACCGAATATACATCATCCGGCGCGACAAAGCATCGTGGTAAAGGATTTTAACCCCTCGACATGGATGACCTTTATTCCAACTTACTAAGCCCATGAGCTAATAACATAATGCATATAAAAAATAAAGACAACAATATCGGACTTTGTATACCCGATTGAACACATCTTACATTCAACCGAATATACATCATCCGGCGTGGCAAAGCATCGTGGTAAAGGATTTTAACCCCTCGATATAGAGGACGTTTAATCCAACTTACTAACCCTATGCGCTAATAACATAATGCATATAAAAAATAAAGACAATAATATCAGACTTTGTATACCCGATTGAACACATCTTACATTCAACCGAATATACATCATCCGGCGCGGCAAAACATAGTGGTAAAGGATTTTAACCCCTCGAAATGGAGGACCTTTAATCCAACTTACTAAGCCCATGCGTATTATCTCATCATTACACAAACAAATAACATGCATAAATTAAATAACGAATAATAAACAAACAAGACAAAATAAATCAAAATATTTGCCATTTACTCAAGTGGTACGTGGAGTTGTATCCCAAGTACAGACCGTACTACCGTCCATTTGGATTCGGCTTCAGAGTTTACGTCTGGGTTTCCATCATATATACCAAAGAGGCGACACATTTTCCATTTTATTCAAGGGCCACAACACACATCATTCCACAATACTCATGCAAATAATAAACATTAAAAATACAAATGAAAATAGATGTAAAAAATTGCCCTCAGGTCTAACCTTTTATGTCGACTCTCGGAAACGCGTTACAAGGCCGTCGGAAGGGCTAACACTCCGCAACTTTTCTGGTTCACTGGTCCACGTCTTTCCTCGCTGTTTCGCTGTTCAAGTAACTATTTTCACTCCGTTTTACTACTGTTTTGCTGCTATTTTTTTAGTCATTATTTTTGCTGTATTATGGGATGTTTTTACTTTTTTAAAGGGGTTAAGGGCTGATGTTTTGTGGTTTCTTTTAGGGGTTTTAAAGTGCATTTTTTGTTACTGTTTTTGGTGATTTTGACCGCTGTTTTAGGGTGATTTTCGGTGATGGCAGTGAGGGTTTGTGAGGGCTGTGTGCGTGCAGTGAGGAGGGCTGGACAGTGGGGTTTTTTGGCATGCAGTGAGAGAGGTTTATACTGCTGTTGTAGGTGTGATTAGCGTGAAGTAAAGAGCTGGTGTGGAGTTTGTGATGGGGCTGTGTTGGTTGCTGTGGAGTGAGTAAGGGCTGCTGTTGAGGGCTTATGAGTGAAGGGGGAACTTACGTGGGTGTTGAGCGGTGAGTGCAATTGGTTTCATTGAGGGGTGAGTGCAATTGGTTTATGAGTGAAGGGGTTCGTCGGTGAGGGTGCAGTGTGTGTGGCTTTGGGAATGGAGTGAAGGCTTTGAAGGTCTGTGCTTACGTGGAGGGGATTTGGTGGCAGCGTGGGTGAGGGTTTATGGTTGTGTCGGTTATACGTGAATGGCTAGGCTTTTCTTTGTTGTGTATGCGTGAATGAGAGAGAGGGGGAAGTGGGGACGTGTTGGATGGATGGCTTTTGGGTTTCTTTATGCGTGAATAGCTTGTGATTCAACGTGTTTGTGGTGCATTAAGGGGAGGGGCAGAGGACGTGTGGCTATATGAGTGGAGTTTGTGCGTAAGGCAATTTTTGGTTGTGCGAGAGGGTGAAGAGAGAGCGAAGCCTTGAGAGTCTTTAGGGTTTATTTTTAGTTTTAGCTTTTTCGTGAATGAGAGAGGGGGAAGTGTTGGATTTGGTTTCTTAGACAAAGGCTAGGGCTTCTCCTTGTTTGAAAAGGAAGGAATCAATTAGTGTCGTACAAGGAAGTCTAATATTGATTGGGGACATGTCTTGGCTAGATTAGGAATATGAAATATTTAATTTGTTTTGTTTAGGAATGAGATTTTTTAGTTAGGAATATAATATACTTGATTGATTTTAATTAGGCATGATTTTATTTGATATTTATTTTAATTTGGTATATGATTTTTAGATTTTATTTAATTCCTCATGTGTTAAATATGCATTTTATTAATTTGGATGTGTTTTAAGTGGGCTTGGGCGTGAATGGGCTTGGTGTGGTCGTGTGGCTTGGCTTTGGAGGTGGGCTTGGTGTGTGTGGGCTAGGTGTGTGGCTTGCGGGGTTTTTGGGCTAAAGTGCTTTAAAACGGAAGTCCAACAAGCAAACTCGAAGCATAAACAAACGAATTAATTCCAACAATGTGTCAATTCTTGACTCTTCCCTTCCGACGTCCGTTTCCCGCGCCTATCTCAACTTAAAAAGTAGTTCCTCTAAATGAGACTCATCATAGGGACTTACATGCAAAAATGCAGTGCCTACAGTTATCTATCCTAAAGGAAGATCGTGGGCTATTAAGTCTAAGGCTGAAACCTAAAATTCCCTTGTTAAGTATATTTTAAGTTTATCAGATCAAACTTATTAATGGCCAGTTAACAAGACGCATTAAGCTTAAGACTTAATAAGTAAACCTTTATATTAGCAAATTATAAAATAACCCCTTATAACCCGGTGCTATTGGAATTCATCACTACCCCAGATAACAGACTTAGCTACAACACATATTTTCGACTAGTAAAAACTTAAATAAAATAAAAGACATAAAGTAAATGCTGGAAATTAAAAAGGAAAAGTACAATAAAAGAAAATGCTGGGGGTTAGAGGATTCACTTCTATTACTACTATTTTAGATATCTCCTTAATATAATATATTAACTTTGCGTGATATTACCAACCAGCCATATAGGCGGTATCCTGATTAAGTCAAATTAATAATTAATTACCAACCGACCAATATTGCATTATCAATGCTTAGTCAGGTTAAAACCAATTTATAATTAATTACCAACCGACCATAGAGCGGTATCCTCATTAAGTCAGGTTTTAAATAGTTATTATATTATAATTAACGGAGATTAATCTAAATAGCAATAATAATAGCTTTAACTTTTACCCTAGTAGGGGGGAGTTACTTCCTCATTACTGAAAAGTAAAAACTGAAAAAGTAAAGAAAGGAAATTACTGTGCGTAAAAGTAAATAAAATTAATTACAGAACTGAAATTAAACAAACAAGATACAATCTTCTTGGTATTCTTAAGAAAGAATTCGAAAGAGAGTATGGATCTGAAATGGAAATTTCGAGCTGAATTTATAGACTTCAATAGGCCTTCCACGTCACGAAGTACAACCCTTGCGCGTCGTGATGCACCATGAATTGCGGTGACATTTACGGATCGGCTTACACGTGTCATGGCAGCGATGGCAACTAAATGATTATGCTGACATGGCAATGATGTAGCGATGACATGGCGATGACGATTGTCGGTAGCGTGTGATGGTGACACACGGCTTAGGATGATTGGCTGATGATGATGTGGCTGACACGTGGCAAGCTGACTCGGCATGTGACTGATGTAGACACCACATAGATGACACGTAGATGACATGTGGCGATGGCGATTGTTGGCAATATGTGATGATGACACGTGGCATGGCGCAAGTTAACGGATCTGCTATGATGTTGACACGTGGCAGGCGCATGTTAGCAAATTCGGCACACATTAGCAGATGTCGAATTTTAGCAAAACTTCTCTGATTGGTCCACGTGTCCCGATGTATGTTAGCAGACTCCGGCGCACGTTAGTAGTCGGGATGCGCCAAATGATAGTTTTGCCCTTTTGGTTTGTTTTTCACTATTTTGACCCCAAATTAATTTCAGAGAGTCCTGAAACTTTATTTATCTATAAAATAACACAAAACACATCAAAATATTTACAAAACTCAAGACCAAACGTGTTGGTTTCTAGACTAGGTCCCAAGATCATGAAATTAAGCAAGAAAAATGCATGAATACAACAAAGGAGAATGGCGGAAACATTACTCACATTGATTGGTTATGGTGCTACGAAGAATAAAACGAATTGGCCTCCTCCATGAAGGTCAGTAGTGGCTTCTCCATGCAGTGGACTACTCGGTTTTGGCCCTTGTTGTTCCTCCAAGATTCGGCCATGGGTGGACTCCATGGAAGCTCCAAGCTTCAAGCTCCAAAATTGATTCCAAGCTCAAGAGTTCGTTTCCCTATCACCTTTGTATAACTCATGGTGTGCTAGCACTTCTTCTTCTTCTTAGTATTTTCGGTCTAACCAGAAAATTTTAGGAAGAAATCGGCTCTAAGCCGTGAGAAGAGAATGAGGGAAAAGATAGGGAGAAGAAAAACCGTAAAGGAGAAGAGTGGAGAGAGAGAAAAGAAAAAGAAATGTAATAGGTTTTTATAATTTCCAAAATTAATTAAAACCATTTACCACTTTTTCAATTTCCCTTTACCAGAAAGTCAAAAAGCAAAAGCCCATTAATGCATTTTCAACCACCACATCAATCACTCAAATCAATCAATCAAATTGTCACATCACTCAAAGTGACATGTGATTTGACGCTTGATTTGACTTGCGTGCCGCACTCGAATTCGAAATGCGAATGCGCTTGCAAATAATCCCGGTCTCGGGTTCGCTAATTCCAAATTAACGAATTTTCCAGAAATATCCAATTCTCCAATTCTCCAGAAATATCCTTATAGGAATATGTGATCTATATCAAGCGTAGTATACCATAGTATTGTGTATTTCGATCCAGTATCGGATGTTCACGTACTAGGCCTGGGGCTGGAATTGTGTCTGCCCCGTACGAAGCACATATCGGATGTCTGGCAACTAGTCTCTATAATCGGATATACATGACCTAGTCATAATATCCCGATAGCTCGAGCATTTAAGAGAACGAGTTCTGTATCCTATGTGACCATCATCTCTATATGACTGGAGTGACACTTCCGTCTTAACATCACACTCAACACACTACGATTCTTAATATACCCGGCATTGGCATACACAAAACCTGTTAAAGCCTTGGACGACCTCAACCAAAGTATATTTATTGTCGCAAGTATTAGCGGTGCAAGTCTCAGGTTAAGACCAAATACACCTACCCTGATTGCAGACTCCCATAGACACATAGTCATACTACCAATGGGATTCCGCATGGGTCTATCTAGAGAGAAGCTGTTTCCCATACCATCGGTAAAACAAAACCTCATATTACACTTGCATGTGTATCCTATACCCAATATATGAGAACTATGCTGTTGTACCCTCACAACATGCACAAGTGTAATACTATTCTTTTACGTATTTATCGATGTCCAATCTCGATAATACTCTCAGTAGGGATATTTAATTATTTATCCTACGTGGACTGATACTGTCTCATATCATTCTCCGTCCAGGAACAAATCATAGGGATCTCTCATCATTTATATATCTAGGTGATCTAATAAAAAATGATAAGAGTGCAATCTCCTTTGTCAAATAGTTAATTTCTACAACAATACCATGATATGTACAAATAGTGACGCTATGGGTCATAATTTTCCAACAATCTCCCACTTGGCCTATAGCCAGTCACTCGAGTGCTTGACACCCGAACTATGTACGGTTGGCTTAAACTGCTGAGAAAATGCTTTCGTCAGCGGATTTGCATGATTATCATCTAATGCGATTTATTCGATCATCACATCGCCGCGATGTATGATCCGAACGAATCAGATGATTATCAAAATAAGTATCTGGATCGTCGATGAGACCATTAATTCTTTAGCATGTACTGACGCCTAGCTCAGCTGCTAACAGAACTATATCTAATCTAATTAGATTTGTTATCGATCCAAATGGTTTCTATTTCTGCCTCAGTTGCAGCAATAACCCACATTTTTTGTTTATTCGGTAACAGTATCTTGCTTGGAAGATTTCCAGCTCACTGTACCATTATACTACTGTATAGTACCTTTGTTACGACTTATAGTCGTTATCATGAAAGCCAATTTTCACCGATTATATATGGGAATATTATTTCCAAGAAATGATATATCATCATTACTTAGGACATTCACTGTCAGTGCACTCCAACTAACCTCCTTATATACACAAGAATTATTTTCGTTTTGAATTAAATCATAAACTATTATGATTACATCAAAACGACAATTCCAAGAACCTAATGCGTGCTTCAATCCAATTATGGATCAAATAACCTGCAAACCTAGTTTTCTTGTTATGGTTTGACAAAACCGTCAAGATGTTGTAAACATCCTCCAAAAGGTTTCCTTTAAGGAAAGCGGTTTTGTCATTCAGCTGCCACATTTCATGAATGAAACATGCAGCATTAGCAAGCATTGTCAAAATGGATTTGCCGTGGCAAAAGGTAAAAGGTTGAATCGTAATCAACACAATGTTGATAACGATACCTTTCCGTTAAAAGCCTAGCTTTATACGTTGGTATGTTGCCATCCATGTACGTCTTCCTTGAAGACTTATAGTACCAGTAGGCACAATGCTTTGTGGTACATCAACTAGTCTCCAAACATAGTTGATTTACATGGAATCCAATTCGGATATCATGACACTTTGCCATAATCGGGAGTCGATACCTTGTATCACTTCCTCATACGTAGTCAGTTGGTGTCCTCAATAAGATAGACATCTTTATGAGGTTAGATCAGAAACCCATACCCCAGGTTGTTTTCTGATTCTCTCCGACATACGTGGTTCTTGTGTATTTGAAGATTATTGGTATAGTTTCATCCTTGATGAACTATATATGTTCCATTAAGATTCGGTGCCAGGAATAGTATTACTCTGATTTTCATCGAGTTTTACTATCCTCCCACTTACCACTGCATATCGGTATTCCTCTCAGGAAAACCGCATGGTGAGCAACAATCTAATTGTTCTCTGGTGAGATGTATAACTACAATACTTATGGTATCCCTAGGATAACCTACATTTGGCACTTATCCAATTTGGGTTCCTGTTTGGTATCATCCAAACATATGCCTAGCATCCCAAATCATCATGAGTGAGAAACCTGGTTTCTTTCTCGTTCATATCTAATATGTTATCTGTCAAACAGATTTTATGGAACCTTATTCTAAATAAGTTCTTGCACTGGTTAAAGCTTATCCGTTGAAGGAAATGGTAGCTCAGAGCGACTGATGATTAACCTTATCTTGTCTAACAAAATTCGGTTAATCCTATTCAGACACACCGTCAAACTGACATCTTCAGGGAGGAGTCCTCATTGAAATAATACTATACTCTTTCAAGTATATGAGAAACTTATTGCTTAAGTATTTTCATCAAGGTCAAACCGTGATGGTTTAATACTTTAGCCGATCTGTTTGTCTATTTCGTGTCGAAACTTTAAAAGTTTCCGATTTGTGTTCTTAAAAAGAAACACATAACCATACGTGATGCCACATCCGTAAAGGTCACGAAATATTCATGTCCACATCTAGCCTAGCTAGACATGGGCCCATTTGCTTCACTATGAACTAGGGCTAACAAATCGGTGGCATTGGCACTTTTACCAAGTAAATAGTGTTTTAGGCACTTTGCCCAATAAACTAGATTCGTAGACTTTATTTGAATAGAATCAAATTAGTCATGGTACCCACTCTTCAAAAGTGTGGATATACGAGTCTTGTTTAAATTGTGTCCCAGACAACAATGCCACATTCAAGTTTCAACATGATCAAATCAGTTTGAGCTATTAGTTTGTCATGTTATACGTGTGTGAGATTTATTTATATTCTAAATATAAATACTGTTATTACATCTAATGTGTTTATCTCAATATCATCTTTATATAATAAAACACTTTAGTGTTCTAGAATATAAAGGTATATCCGCAACAGATTATACACTGATATAGAGATAATGTTTCTAGTCAAAACTAGTTACATTATAACAGTTTCCTAATTAAGTACACACCCGAAGGTAGTTCCTAAACTTAGGTAACCTGCGGTTAAAACAATGATTTTCGTCCCGTTTTCAATTCGCAGATAAATCTCTATTGAAGTCAGTATCCTGTTCAAAACAGATTCTGAACATCAATACATATATTTATGTATCACACTAAGTATTTAAAATCCAATTTTAATACTAGTAGTAAACATACTTATGACAATCATTTCTGAAGTCAGAGCCTTGCTCGTCTTCAATTCCTTCTTGGGATATGACCTTTTTGTTGGACAAAATGACCCATAGCGTCACTATTTGTACAGATCACGGTGTTGTTGTACAAATTAACTATGTGACAAGGAAATTGCACTCTCATCATTTGTGATTAGATCACCATAAATGTATAAATGAAGAGAGGTCCATATGATTAGTTCCTGGATTGAGAATGATATGAGACAGTATCAATCCCCGAAGGATTAATCATTAAATATCCCTAGCCGGAGTATTATCGAGACAGGACATCGATAATGCGGAATAGGATAGTATTGCACTTGTGCGCGTTGTGAGGGCACAACGGCATAGTTCTCATATATATAAGTATTGGATACTTATGCAAGTGCGATAGGAGGTCGTGTTTCACCGATGGTACGGGAAACAGCTTCGCTCTGGATAGACCCCTCGGAATCCCATTGGTATTATGACAATGTGTCTATGGGAGGCCGAAATCAAGGTAGGTGTGTATAGTCTTAACCTGAGACTTGCATCGCTAATACTTACGATAATGATAGACTTTGGTCTTGGTGGTACAGGGCTTTAACCGGTTCTGCGTACACCACTTCTGGGTTATCAGAGAGTCGTAGTGTATTGGGTGTGATGTCAAGACGGAAGTATCACTTCAGTCATATGGAGATGATGTCACGCAGGATATGGTATTAGTGCTCTTAAGTGTTGCGCAACCAATCAGGATATTGTGACCAGGTCATGAATATCCGATTATAGAGACTAGTTACCAGACATCCGACATGTGCTTCGGACGGGGCAGACACTTATCCATGTTGAATTTATTCTAAGGTCCCAAATCAAATCAAGACATGAAATAATGCATGAATACATCAACGGAGGTAGCGGAATACTCACATTGATCGGTTATGTCGATTTGGAGACGAATGAAGGCCAAAAACGTACTGCCCTTCACGCCAAACTGCAACAGTCCACTGTCCCTGCAAAACAGAATTTCGGGTGAAGAAACGGAGCTCCTAGCTTCGTTGATGGATCCCGTCTCATGGTCGAACCTCCCTACCACCTTCGCAAGACTCGTAGTATGCTAGCACTTGCGGTTTTCACCATGAAAACCCAATCCTCTTTTCCCTATGTTCACGCCAAAAGGCTTCAAAAACCAGTAACATTTGTTCATTTGGGCGTGAGCTAGAAGAGAGAAAATGAGAGAGTTGAATTGTGTATTAAGTTAAAATGATTACCAAAAATCAATTTATATTTATGCCATAATATTTATTAAATTAATAATAAATTTATGACACAAAACATGCAATGGCTTAGAGTGTCAAACACTCAAACTCCATGCAATGACATTGAGTGCAATGTACACAATCTACACGCAATGCATTAGAATGACATGTGTCATGTGGGCCCCCACACAGTTCCAATGAAAGTGGGCCCACGTGCACTCACGCGTTCGGGTTCGATATTTCCGAAATACCGAGCTTACGTCGCGAAGTTAATTCAATCGAATTTAAATAAATAATTGCGCCTAGCGAAATTATATTTATGTCGCTAACGAATTAATTCTAAATTAACTCGTTTGCCCGAATTAAAATCCAATTTTAATTCCGCGTCGAAATCTAATTTCGTCTAATATATCGAATATGTTAATACATCGATTAATTCCTAATTAATCGTTCTCTCTCTTTAGACAACATTTTATCCC
>SKCR01006410.1:0-24973 GCA_019454045.1 Zanthoxylum bungeanum
TTGATCCATGCTGAATCGCTTCAACACTTTGTCAATATGACTCTGGAGAGTCCAAGCAGCTTTCTAGATCTGTCCCGGTAGATCTTTATTCCCAGAATAAAGGCTGTTCTCCTAGATCTTCATGGAGAATTTTAATGAAAGCCAAGCTTTCACCGACGTTAGCATGGGAATGTCTTGCCTATAAGCAATACATCGTCGAATTAAAGGACAATAAAAGTCAGTGCTCTCCCACTAACCTTCTTGTATACACAAGGGTCATCTTCGTTTTGCACGAAATTTATTCTTTTATGATTCATCACAACGCTGATTCCATGACCGTGATGCTTGCTTCAATCCATAAATGGATCGATTTAACTACAAACCCTGTTTGCAAGTCTAGGTACGATAAAAGTAGGTTGGTTGTTGCATATAAACATCCTCCAAAAGGTTTCCTTTAAGGAAAAGCGGTTTAACGTCCATTGCCATATCTCGTAATCGAAATATGCAGATATTGCAAGCATTATCCGAATGGATTTAATCATGGCAAAGGCGAGAAATTTTCGTAATAATCAATACCATATTGTTGACGATACCCTTTGCCACAAGCCTAGCTTTGTATGTTGCACGTTGCCATCAATGTCGGTCTTCTTCTTGAAGATCCATCTGAATCCAATAGGTTTTTACACCTTCTGGTGCATCAACCAGTGTCCAAACTTGGTTGGCATACATGGAATCCATCTCAGACTTCATGGCTTCTTGCCATAAAGCGGAATCAATATATCTTGTATTGCTTCCTCATACGTAGACGTTCATTATCCTCAATAAGATTAATAATTACATGAGGCGAGATCAGGTACCCATACCTCTCAGGTACTGTCCTGACTCTCTCCGACCTACGCGGTCCTTGTGTATATGAAGGTTGTGGTACAGACTCATCCCGGATGGATGGTCTGTTCATGTTCCGTCGTTGATTCATTGCCAGGAACAGTATCACCACGATTTCATCGAGCTCCACTTTCCTCCCACTACCACTGCATCTAAGAATTCCTTTTCAAGGGAAAAATGCATGTAGAGCAACAAATACTTTGTTCTCTTGCGGGTGATAGAAGTAATATCCTTTGGTTTTCCCTAGGATATCCTACGAAAAGGCATTTATCTGATTTGGGTTCTAATTTGTTACCTTCCAAACGTTTAACATATGCCCAGCAACCCCAAATCTTCAGGAAAGAGAAACCCGGTTTCCTTCCTGTCCATATCTCGTATTATGGAGTCTGTTCAACAGACTTTGACGGAACCTTATTCAAAATAAGTATTGCACTGCTTAATGCGTATCCCCAGAAGGATATTGGTTAGCTCAGTGCGACTCATCATTGACCTTACCGTCTAACAAGGTACGGTTTCTCCGTTCAGACACACCGTTTAATTCGGTGTTCCAGGAGGAGTCCACTGTGAAAGAATACCATGTTCTTTCAAGTAATCTTGAAACTCATAACTTAAGTATTCGCCACCACGGTCGACGACCGTAATGTCTTAATACTCTTGCCTGTTTGTTTTTCAACTCGTGTCGAAACTCTTGAATTCTCAAAGGTTTCCGACTTGTGCATCATTAGATACACATAACCGTAACGTGATGCATCATCCGTAAAGGTTACGAAGTATCGATATCACCACCTAGCCTGGCTAGACATGGGCCCACATACGTCACTATGAACGAGGGCTAACAGTTCTGTGGCACGTTCACCCTTACCGCTAAAAGGTGATTTAGGCATTTTGCCTAAAAGACAAGATTCGCAGACATCATATGAATTAGGATCAAATCCGTCCAAGTACCCACTCTTCGAAAGTGTGGATATGCGAGTCTTGTTTATGTGTCCTAGACGACAATGCCACATGTAAGCTTCATCTTTTAGATTATCTCTTTTTTGAGCCTTTTGTTTGTCATTTTGTGTTTAGGAGATTCATTACATTCAAAATATAAAGACCATTATTTGCAACAATAGTGCAAATTTCTGCATCATTTTTATATAAATAACACCCCAGTGTTTCTAAATACAAAAGTGTACCCATGCTGGGTTAACAAAGATACAGATATAATATTCTAGTTAAACTAGGTGTATATAATAACAGTTCAAAAGTTTAAGTACATGCCCTGAGGGGCAGTTCCAAAACAAAAGTCCCTACAGCCAAAACAGCAACTGGTGTTCCGTTTCCGACTCGTAGGTCAACCTCCCCTGAAGCCAGCATCCTGCTATTCTGCAGATCCTGCAAATCAGTACAAATATGAGCAGCACAACCAGAATCAAAAATCCAATTTTAAGACTAGAAGTAGTCATATTTATTTCAATAACAAACATACCAGAGGCTGGTGCCTTGCTGCCTGATATCCTCCTTGTGTCCCTTGCCCATTCGGCAGTCACGTTTCCAGTGACCCTTCTTGCCGCAGTTGAGGCAGACATCTTGAGATTTGTTCCTTGGCTTCCCAGAAGCTTTTGTCGACTTGCCTTTACCCTTGTTCTTATGTTCCTCTTCCTTCCCCTCCAGTTGCCTAAGCCCAGCCTTTGCCCCTGAGAGGTCGATGCAAAGTGCGCCTCGCGCTTGCCCCCTTTTAGGAGTTCTTTTTCAGACTCCTTAAGATGGATAACAACTCTCCAAGAGTGTCATCTGTATCCATCAACTTGTAGTTGATTATGATTTGTTTCCAAGTATCAGGAAGTGACTGCAAGATCATATCTATAGTCAGCTCAGCCTCCAAGACTATTCCCATATGGCCAACTCATCAATATCGGCGATCATTGAGTCCCGTGGGCCTCAACTGATGCGCCATCAGTCATTCGGGCGCGGAAGAGTTTCTTCACCAACTCATACCTCCCCATCCGCTTATTGGAGCGGTGGAGATCTCGCAGTCTAGCCATCATATTATAAGGATCCAAGTCCCTATTTTGGCGACGAAAGTGCTGAGTCATCGAAGCTAACATAATAGCCTGAGCTGTGTCACAATCACTGCTGTGAGTTTTCCATAACTCAAGCTCAAGTGGGTCAGTGGGCTTAGGCGGGAGAGGTGTTTGTATAGTATACAGCATCCTCTCAGCCCCAATGACTATCCTCAGGTTCATTTCCTAATCAGCGAAGTTTGTCCCCTTAATGACATTGTCACCCATGATGATGTCTCGGACATTTACCTTGCTAGCCATCTCAACTACGATAGTCCCACTATCTAGTTAACGATAAAATGGGTACAGTCAAACTGTTACAAAAAAATAACAATGTATTAGTCCAACTAATTATAATAAATAGACGAAATAATTTTGAAGAACGCGTAAGCAAAGTATCTGAATGAAATTGCAAATTCACATACTAGCCTCCCACTATTTTCATCAAGTCTCTAACCCTCTGTTGAGAACTCGGGAAATCCTATTTCCTAGTGGGCTAGGATCCCGTTAAATAACACACAACCTTGACTTTGGCCAACAAGCTGTATGCTATTTAACTAGGTAGATCTCACAGATCAATTGGATCCAATCCAATTCCTAGATCCGGTTAGGTGGACATCCAAGTCCTAAACATATTGCGTATGCCAATGTATCTAATACATTTTCTAACCATATCCTCCGAATCATCTAGGCCTTGGCTTTGGCACAACAAACCTAATGATTCCAGTTAAGCGGGACCCATTTTTTGACAAGAAGGTGGCCAACAAATCACAACTTGGACAAGACACCGATGTGGAACAAAACTCTCATGATTCAAGTACATCCTAATTGACAAGGTCTTGACTTTCGCCAACAAACCAATGCCAATCGGATCTTGAACAAGAATCATTCAATGGAAGGATAATCGCTTAATATAGATTGAGGGATTTTTGCGTAATTGGCAACCAATTTATTATCTTTGTTAGGTTCATCAACATACACCCTTAAGCATGCTTCTAAAACATCATAAAGCGCGTAAAGTAAATTAATAGTGATATACGGATGGATATATAAACACAAACTTGTTCCTAGAGAACAAATCACTCCCTTTCCTCTCCCCGCTAGCACTATTCTACTACTACCCAATTACATAATACAATAAGAGAAACCTCATTTGCATTGAGGGGAATTAGGTGAGAAGAGAATACAAAGAGATAAAAGAGATAAGGCTGGACACGCAGGTCCAATTTATAAATTCTAAATTTACAATAATTTCTAAAATTACCCTTTCCCTTCTAATATCCATCCGATATACACTATTCATTCATCACATACATATATATTCAAACAAGACATGCTTTTACAACCAATCTAATCCAATTAATTAGTCTTTGTTTAAATGATCATCCAATGTTCAAACAACGGTTTTGATTTTGCCCGAGTCCAACTCGTTTGAGAATAAGTACACAAGGTACGAATTTACGAATTATATCGAACTACTTATTAAATCTAATTTAATTCGTATTCAATACTAATTCAATTATTTAATTCCAAATTAAATGTTTACACTTTTAATGTGCTTTAAAGACTTAGATTCTAAATCTAATCTAATTGGGTCTCAAAGCCCAACTAACATCCAATGTTTGTTTAATTAAAGTCCGATGGGCTTTCAATTGATTTATTAAGGCTTGGGCTTTGGTCAATGTGGTCAAAACCCAATTACCAAGCCCAAATAAGGAATCACCCTTAAATGCCACAAAACCAATTTCAAGCCCATAAGGCCCAATTAAACTTTAAAGCCCATTATACTACATTTGGACTTAATGGAGTGATTTAGGCCCAAATTGGATCCAATCCTTTGGCCCAAATCTACTTGGCCCAACCAAGCCCATTATGCCCAAAATAATATTACAAGCCCAATTTAACAATTAAGCCCATTAATTTAAATTTCAATATTCCAAAATTTAAAATTCAATTAATTAAAGTGTAAAACCAAGATTAATACATTAAACCAAATATTTCAAAAATACCAATTTAATTTATTAATCATCTATTGTTCAAAACATATGTCCAACATTAATTTGAACAAAAATCAAGTCCATTTTCATGTCCATTAGTATTCGGCCAAGTGAGATTTTTGTGTTCGATTTGTTTTTCAATCCGATTGAATCACTAATCTACGTCCCGTATACGTTTTAAGTCATCCAATGATCTTGTACACAAAAATTCCAACACATCCAATGTTCATACCCATTCGACCAAGGTTACATTTTTGGGGAAAAATCATCCAATGCATTTTTCTCAAAATTGATTCCATATAACATCATTCTATATACATGTAAGCATACTCATTCATCAAATTTCACAAGAACATGCTTCAATCAATTTTACCCAAATTTTAACCTAATATATTTCATGCTTAAACATAGCTCAATGATACCATTGTTGGTTTCTATAATTAGTCCCAAGGAAAGATTAAGCTTATGAAATACAACAAAATGAATATATATAATAAACTTGAAGCATGGCGGAATCATACTTACAAAGCTTTTGTGATGAAAAGATGAACAAAGGTTGAAGCTCCAAGATCCTTGAAGTTTCGGCCAAGAGGAGAAAAGAGTTGAAAGCTCCAAGCTTTGTGATTCCAAGCTCCAAGGTGGTTTCCCTATCACCTCCTTTGATTCCTTGCTTGTGCTAGCAAAAATAGAGAATGAGAAAACCATTTTCTGCCTTGTTGGTGCAGCTCACGGCGTGAGCAAGAGAGGAAGAGAGGAGAGTGTTTCACTTTTGATTTTTTCTTTGCATGCCAAAAACGTGAATGACCAAGAAAATGAAAAATGAAGTGATATCTAATACCAAAAGAATTTTTTAATGCAAAAAATCCTTCCAAAACCGTGCATGGCTTTCCCTCCAAAATGAATCCATCATTTGCTATCATTACCATACTTTGAGATTAGAGACAATGCATCATCCCTCAAAGGTGACTAGATACATTCACTATCTATTCGTATTAAGTAATGAGATATCGTGATGTGATTTGCGGATATCACTCGATTCAAAATATGAATGTGTCCGCAAGCACTTTCGGGCTCGGTTTCGTTAATTCCAAATTAACGAATTTCCGTCGCGACGTGAATTAAATAATTACGCCTTGCGAAATTACTATTCAGTTCGTTAATGAATTAATTCTAAATTAATTCGTTTGCCCGAATTAAAATCCGATTTTAATTCCGCGTCGAAATCTAATTTCGTTTAATAATATATCGAATATATTATTTTATCGATTAATTCCAGATTAATCGATCTCTCTCTCTCTCCTAATAAGGCATTTTATCCAAGATAAAGTTTCTCCGTTATTAATCCAAGATTAATAAAGTTCGAATCAAACATCATAGGTGAATCTTCAGGAAGCGACCCAAGAGATCTCCGGATATGTTGGCAGTAAATACGGTCGTTGGATAATCCAAACACGTACGTACCTCGTACTACGTTTTTACCGATTTACAAGACAAGGTTGGCTTCTAGCAAAGCGCCATGCCTACCCAATTCTCCAGAAATATTCTTACTGGAATATTATATCTATATCAAGCGTAGTATACCGTAGTATTGCTTATGTCGATCCAGTATCGGACGATCACATGTTAGGCCTGGGGCTGGAAATGTGTCTGCCCCGTACGAAACATATATCGGACATCAAGCAACTAGTCTCTTTAAATCGGGCAATACTGACCTAGTCATATTGTCCCGACGGTTGCAACCTTTTATATAGCACTAGTTCTGTATCCTGCGCGATCATCAACTCCATATGTCTGAAGTGACACTTCCATCTTGACATCACACCCAGTGCATTACGATTCCTGATAAACCCAGAAGAGGTGAACACAGAACCAGTTAAGGTCCCCCAACCACCAAAACCAAAGTTTACCTATTGTCGCAAGTACTAGCGATGCAAGTCTCAGGTTAAGACCATATACACCTACCCTGATGCGGCCTCCCATAGACACGCACACATACTACCAATGGGATTCCGCGGGGTCTATCCAGAGCGAAGATGTTTTCCGTACCATCGGTAAAACACAACCTCCTATCGCACTTGCATAAGTATCCTATACTTAAATATATGAGAACTATGCCGTTGTGCCCTCACAACATGCACAAGTGCAATACTAGTCTATTCCGCATTATCGATGTCCGATCTCGATAATACTCCGACTAGGGATATTTAATGATTTAAACCTTTATGTATTGATACTGTCTCATATCATCTCAATACGGAATTAATCATATGGACTTTCGCCATTTATATATCAAAGTAAATAAATTACAAAACGGCAAAAGGCAATTTCATTATCACATAGTTAATTTAGTACAATAATACAATATCATTTACAAAACAGTGACGCTATGGGTCATAATGTCTAACATATAATTGATAAACTTGATTAGAATTTAGGTTGTGAATATGCTTCGGAACAATTATCATTATATGACGTTCTATGCTCCTAGCATAATATATTACATGTATGTGAGCCGATACGATACCTTTAGGGTGGCGTGTAATATTCTAGGATGAAATGGTAATGGCTAAACTATTTTTGGAAGAAAATAAACTCGTGTCGCGTCTCAAATCATCATGTGTCGCAATGCCCACCAGGGCCTAGGCAGAGAGCAACTCTCACTACGCGTCACGACACTGGGTGCTAGATGTCGCGACTCTCACAAAATAGAATCGAGGTAGAGAGTACTACTTTGATCTACATCGTGACTCTAGCCCTCGAGTCACGACGCTCACACGAATAGAACTCAACAGAGGGCGTCCTTTTGTTGCGTGGCGCGACAATAGCCTGATTCCAGGGCCAAACATCAATCTTCATCATCACTCTCAAATGTTTCAACACCACTCAAGCCATATCAACTCCAAGTATACAAATCATCATCAATATACCTTCTCACATCATCACAACATCTAATTTCATAGTCCCTACTTGTCTCAATGCTTATGGTGTCCTAAATTAGGGGTTTCTCAAAATTCTTATTTTCATAACACAATAACCATATAAACAACATCAATCACAACCCAACAACACTCATTTATCATAATATTACCAAAACATCAACATTTCAAATTGGGGTCAAATCTCTCTTACCATGTATCACATTTATTCATCAATAATAGAGCCCCTAAGCTTCCTTTTCTTCCTCCTAAATTTCCATGGGATTGTTAAGAACTTGAATCATCTTGACATTGGTTGGAGAGATGAAGAAAATTTTGAGTTTTCTTGGGCTATGGTGGTCGGCTAGGGGGGAAAATATGGGATTTCTTGTTACTTATTCTCGGCTTTCTTTTTAAATTTTTTTCTTTGACAATTGTTAAATAATTCTTGAAACATATGTATTTCTCTATAATTGAAAGGACTTGAGGCCAAAATTCCTAATTCTTGTTGCGCTTGAATTGCTTGTTGGGCTTACAAATTGGGCTCATCACCTTAATCTAGGCCATTCCCGAATTCTACTGAAGTAGCTATGAAAATCTTAATTTATGACCTATTTTTGTTTCGAATTTGGGAAAATACCTACACGGGAGTTGTAGGTCTTGATCTTAGGTTTCCGACGATATAATGTTCACAAAAATCAGAGATCGTACGAAAATGATATGCCCCAGATACTGAAGTCTGTTCGGGTTACATTCTTGGTTAAATTTTGTATCGGAATTGCGAGGAATTATCGAATTCTGAAAAGTAATTTCATGAGCATGTACATGCTTGAACATGATTTACATCATTTATCATACCTTCCATAACGTAATAATCGTCAAGATTATCGGGTGTTATAAATTTTCCCCCTTATATAGGATCCGTCCTCGAATCCCTTCTGATCTTGAACTTTTTAGGTCCCTATTGGTTTGAAGATATCTAGTCACTGCTACTATTATCTTTCTTTACCTGCTTTCTACTATTCTGCTCAAAAACTCAATACTACGACTTCAAGGAATCTCTTATCCTGGTATACTCTATTCGATTCTTGTAGCTGAAAGCTTAGTCTTTGGGAGTTCGTGTCATTGATCTAGCCTTTTTGTAGAGGTGTAACCCTTCATGGAAGTTATCCTTTATAAAATTCTATCTATTTCTTATTTCCCATTACATAATGTCCCGAAGGATGCACTTGAAGTACTTAATCTCTCATGATCTGAACTTAAGTTCTTCTCGAACTGGTGCCCAAGTGAATAATCTCTTTCCGTTTGACACTTTATGGCTATATTTTACTTTATCTCCTTTTCTTTAAGGGTTTAATACCTCTTTCGATTCCTTAGAAGATCACTCATCACATTATTGCATACTTAACTTGTAATGTCTGATGAGTGGTATTTATATCACTTATTCCCACTCATTTGACCTAATATTTTGTATAGTTTCTTGAGTTTTGTGAACGTTTTGATATGTTTTATGTTATTTTGTAGATAAATAAAGTTTGGAAAGCATTGGAGGCAATTTGGGGCAAAAACGGACAAAAATGCGTCAACAGGGATATTTTGGTCTTAAGCGCGTCGCGACGCCAAGACTTCCGCGTCGCGACGTCTAAAATGTGCCGAACAGTGCTAACATGCGCCGGGTCCACAAATCAGAATATGAGAAAAGTTTGACTTTGCTAAAATGCACCGTGCCACGTGTCACCATCACAGCCGATCTGCTAACATGCGGCGTGCCACGTGTCAGCATCCTACGGTGCCGACAGTCATCATCGCCACGTGTTCCATGTGTCATTCCCTGTCATCAGCCACGTCAGCAAGTCAACAAGTCAACATTGCCACCTCACCGCCACATCATCATCAGCCAATCAGGAAGCGACACGTGTCGCAATTCTACGGTGCCGACAGTCTCTTTCCCACGTGTCGCCACGCCGTCGCTACGTCACCGCCACGTCATCGCCACGTCAGCATCAATTATTGGATATCCTATCCTTATCTGACACGTGGCGGATAAGAATCTCAACGACCAATCAGAAGCCGCCACGTGTCACAATAATTGAAGCCCAACCACTCTGCCACGTGTCACATTATCAGCTTATCCAGAATCTTCAAACCAGCAAACCAGAGCATGCCACGTCGACAAATCTGGCGTAGCGACGCTGAGGACCTGGCGTCGCGACGCTGGATCCTACCGAGGCCTATAAATTGAGCTCGAGATTTCAGAATTCAGTGCACCTTCCTCTCTCTTAAATTCTTTCTAAAGAGAGAGTTTCTCTCTCTAGATTCTTTAGTTTTTAGTTTTGTAAATAATTTTAATTACGTTTTGTAATAATAGTAATTTAATTTTTACTTTTTACTTTTTACAGTTTTTACTATTTACCATGAGGAGGTAACTTCTCCAGCTAGGGTGAAAGGTAATTCTTTTACTGTTACTATTTAGATTAATCTCCCTTAAAAATAATATATTCACTATTTAAAATATTGACTTAAAAAGGATACCGCCAGATTGGTCGGTTGGTAATTCATTTTAATCTGGTTTAAACCTGACTAATAAAGGATACCGCCAGATTGGTCGGTTGGTAATTTAATTTTGGTTCCGTCTTAATGGCTGGTTGGACTTAATTTGACTTAATCAGGTTACCGCCTATATGGCTGGTTGGAGAAAGAATCACAAGTTTATATATTATTTTATGGGAGATATCTAAATTAGTAGTAGTAAAAGTAATTCCTTTTACCTTAGCATTTTATTTTATTTTACTTTTCAGTTTTACTTTATGTCTTTTACTTTTCAGTATTTTTACTTTATGTCTTTTACTTTTAAGTTGTTACTAGCCCTAGTTATGTGTTAGTTATCTGGGGTTGTGATGAATTCTAATATCACCGGTTTATAAGGGGTTATTTTATAGTTTGGGTAATTTAAAGGTTTACTTATTAAGTCTTAAGCTTAATGCTTCTTGTTGTCTGATCACCAATAAGATTGATGTGGTAAATCTAAAATGAACTAGACATAGGGATTTTAGGTTTCAGCCTTAGACTTAATAGCCCCCAATCTTCCTTGAGGATAGATAACCCTTTAATAGATTTCCTTACAGGATAGGAATAAACCTGTCGGGATGGGGTAGCCATAATTGGAACTTAAACTTAATGAATCCAGATAATTTGGTTGACATAGACATATGGTTCAATTGGGTTAAACTGGGTATTTGCGTCTGACCATCGACAAAGGCTTTTGCATAATTTAGTGTTCCAGGTTAGTAAACTGATTTATTACACAAACATAAAATAACCACTTCATCTTTTAAATGATATTAGAATGATTCACGACCCTAGATCTTTGTGTCTTTTGTTATTTTCCTTAGTATTTTCTTTTGTCTTTTATTTATTTATTTATTTATTTTGCAAAACTACATCCAACCAATCAAACAATCATTCTCTTCTCCATTTAATTAGATATTTGTAAATAAATAGATTCAACAATTAATAACAACAGTAGGAATTAAGTCCTCGTGGGATCGATATTTTTATACTACTTGAACGATACGTGCGCTTGCGTTATACGTGTGTGTTTACGACGGTCAGTGTCCTAAATGAATTTGATGCATTCGTGCTAATATTGGTCATATCCACGACTATTCCAATTGAATAATTTATACTCACCTATTATATCTCTTACCATGATAATATTAATTCTTAAATATCACTCGGGGTTTCTGTTACTCTTCATGCTTAATGTATCACTATTTTACTTTGTACTACAACTCATTACATTCACTTTCCTCGACTTAAGTATACCTCGAGTTCTTCACTTCCTTTTTATAAAATAACTCCTTTAATGACCTTATTGATTGTATCTTCAATTTCTTCTTAGCTGATGTTTTCATGTCTTTAGAGATACTTATGTTTCCTACGGTTAGGTTTCTTTACGTTCTATCTTACCTTTGGCATAAATATATATAAGGATAATCCTTGTCGCTAGTAAAAATGATCGTACTTAATACATCACAAAATTCACATGCTTGACTTGATCTTGGCATTTATTTTCTTAACTTAACTACTTAGGTGTCTATTTCCTATTCCCTAACTTCCAACTACTCACTGACTCTATCCTCTAAGTTCTTCCATCTCTACCTATCTGTGGGACTTAGGACCTTATAGTTTATGATCAAGATTTCTACATGTTCTAAGTTTATCATCGAAGTTTTCTGATATTCTGACCTTAACGTTGACACTAGCGACTTGGTTCTAGTTATTGCTCATACTCTTTTCGTATCTTCAAATTCATTGCTGCTATAAATCTGGTTAATTTTCTTTACACTGGCTTGTTCTCTTAGCCTGATTGTACTTAAGAGTATCATACATTCAGTTATTCCTATAATCTTATTCTGTCAGGTATTGCCCTCGTCTCAAAAATATCCATATACCTAGTTTCTTTGGCTATCTCTATGTTATACCTTAATAAATCTATTACAGGTCGTACATTGCCTTGTTTCTTAGCTAGTTATATTGCATGGGAACTTATGGGTTATACTCGGTACCTTCTTTTCATTTCCTATCTGATGGAATTCAAGTCTTATTTCTGAGAAAGCTCTTTATTCCGTAGTACTACAGAACTTAACCATCAAAAGTCTATCTTAGCACTTATGTACCTCTGTTATTGTTTATCTAATATCTTTTTCTATTGTCGTCTTATCTCGACAGTTCCACCTCCAAACATTTTACTTGCTGTCTTTTACGTATTCTTTCCTACTATATTCTATTCTTGGAACTTCTGTGGTCTATGTCTCTACTCTTTATCTGAAGGATATCATATTTTACATGTCCATAGTCATGTCTAACAATGGTTCTTTTGTATTCTTGTTATTGCTTGACTAATACTTTCTCTCTTCATCGTTTCATCTAGTCAACTTCTTTTTCAAATCTTTTACTTAGAGTTATTTTCCTCTTCTATTCTGCTATTGTACCAAATCTGAAGGTTTTATGTCCCGATCTCCTTCCACTACACATTCACTTATTTTCGGGAGTACATTGAGGCGAACATCGAGGTACACCTTCACTGTTGTTGTCTAACGAGGGTTGGGAGGGTGGGGATTGGTCTTGAAGCCTTTTCGGTTGTGGTGATCTCACTAGCCACCCGTGCTGTAATTGCGAGTGTTGATCATTTATAGCCTAGGACACCTGTGTTTACTTATCTGGTCATGACTCTCATACTAAGGTACTTCTGCTAAGTACTATTTGAATTTCCTTCTTCGACTTTACTTCTGATTCGTTTCTGACTATTGGTCTTACTACCTCTTACTGAGAACCTCCTTAACAGTCATGCTCTTTCAAACTCCTACCGTACTACCTTTGTTATTCTTCCTGCTAATCTCAATTTCTTAAACCTCTTAAGTCTTTACTCCTCCGGAAGTTCTACATCATCTTTGACAGGTTAACGATCACCACTAATACTTTTGGTTCGGGTGCTATTCTTTTACTAGTCCTTCCATTTTAGTATAATGAGGGGCTCTTTATAAATCGTATCTCAACTCATGGTGTCGTTCTCTGCGTTTCTTACTGTGGCTTCCTACTTCTTTACTTTCTTGAAGGTTGTTCATTCTAAAATAGGGCGGTTTATTTCTTTTAGATCTGGCTAGACATATCGTGAATTCAATTCATTCTATCTCTCAAAAAATATTATTGCCTTATGATTATTGTCTAGGTTGTGTTGAACTTCTTGGTTTGGCTATCATGCTGTCTCGCGATCTATCAATTCCGTCAAATACTCTTCTTTTCTTGTTCAAATCCTTAGCGAGCTCTAAGTTTGGGTAAATATTTGCTTTCCATGTCTACCTAGATGATTGAATGCTTACTAAAGTTGGGGCTACTGGAAGTAAGAATTTCTATTCATTCCATTGGAATCTGCATCGACTATTCCATGTCTTAAGGTTCTTTAATCTTTATCAACCACACTGAGGTCTTCATTTACTTTACTGTCCTCAAGCTACGTTATATGTGTTACTGTCTGTATTGAACCTCCTTATTACTTCTCACATCCTTCTATAATATTTATTCCCATAACATATCTCTCGGTTTCAAGTGTTACTGTCGAGGCTATAGGCGGTTCATTCTTATTGGCTATTTCCTAGACCTCTGTTCTTGCCATAGGCTACAACGGTAGTACTTAATCTGACTCTCCATAATGGTACATTTTTCAACTTCTAAGTATTTCTATTCTCATTGGTCTGTCCCCTTAAATTCTTACAGATCTTTACTAGCATTAGTCTAATTTATGGGTGCTTACTGGTACTACAAACTTTCCTATCTAGGGTCATGTTGTTGGGATATATGCCCTAGTGTTGGGATATATGCACTAGAGCATCATGAAATGTAAACGGTATTATATTTTATGAAATAAAATGATGCATTATTCATTTATCAAAATGTTTGTTTAATATCGCATATTGTATATTATCATGTTTACCCTAGATTACTCATGTGCTTTCAGACTTAGTGTATGAGTGTCATACACATGAGGATTTAAGTATAATGTTAGTAATCTAAAATAGTCCATAGAGAGCAAACAAAGTGGGTACTTTGTTATGTCTTATCTATAGCTGCAGTCCATTCTATAATTATATGGCAACCTTGATCTGGGATCGTCCATGTGGAGACATAAGAATAGAGGCACCTTGTATGATGTGATCATATAGGACGGGACCCAGATAGAAATGAGTTTCTTATAATTTCCATTAAATAAAGCAATTCATTTCGATCTACCAGATGGTCATATATGGATTGATATTAATCTTGAGTGTACTACGAACTCTTGCCTGACAGACTATGTCATTTGATTTACAAAGGTGAGGTTAGTGTAGCAATCCAGACCAATAGCTACGTACTTTAGGGACATGGTTTGGTGTGTAGCTGGGGACGTTTTATATAGATATAGAGTTCACTCATTCTTGCGAGAAGTAGAGGAGTATCTTTGTTAAAGGTTGATTCAGTACTTGAACGGTTAGAGTGCTCAAGTCTTTCTATTACAAATAGAAAGATTAACATTCGTAATGGTTATGAATAAATTATTCCTTAGAAAATCAATGGTACTTATGGTAAAAATAATTAGAGGGGTATAACAGACATTATAACCCTGCTCTAATTACGAGATACTCGTGAAATATTAATCTGTATGTAATGACTATATCGATGGACACAGACGTGGTTCAGCTTAATATACTATCTGCTGTAACGAGAGTGCAGCTTTGGGTTTTTAGTGGAAAAACCTGGAGTTAATAATTCAGAATATTTAATTAGGAGCTTAATTAATATTCCGAGATTATTGGAACTCAGAATCATAGGTCTATTTGGTCCATATGCTAGCTCAATATACTGTAACAGATTTTGTATAATTGGATAGTGATAAATGGTAAATATATCAATATTTATCATCATTTTAACTTAATATTTTGTATAGTTTCTCGAGTATTGTGAATATTTTTATGTGTTTTGTGTTATTTTGTAGATAAATAAAGTTTCGGAACTTAATGAAATTGAATCGGGGCTAAAACGGTGAAATTCGGATAAAAAAGGGCAAATTGTGAAATTTTATGTTCAAGCGTCGTGACGAGCAACATCCTTTGCGTCGCGAGGCGCCACAATTATGTAGCCTGCCAACACGCGTCATTGTTGACTTTATCACTATAGCCTGCGTCACGACGTAGAACCCTCAACACGTCGTGATGCCAAGCCAATAATTCTGCCGACATCCACGTGTCTTCATCGCATCAAATCAATGACGATTCGCGATGCGCAAGTATTTTGCGTCGTGACGCGCGGGGCAGAATTTTGCCTATAAATTGAAGCTGAAATCAGAAGGAAAATTCATACATTCTTCTGGGATTTCCTTAAGAATACTGAGAATATTGTATCTTGTTTGTTTATTTACAGCTTTCTTGTATTTAATTTTTATTTTATGCAATAGTTCTTTCTTTATTTTACTTTTCAGTATGAAGAGGTAACTCCCTTATGCCCTTTCCCTTTGATGACCAAATCTGACCAGCCCTAGTTCAGATGTTTTGATTATGTTTTTAATAATATTAAAGCCCCGGAATAGTCCCGGAACAATAGCTCAGATCTGATCCTTTTACACCCAAAACACGCGCATAGCTCACCCAAATCAGCCCCTAATTTACATGTGATGTAGTAGTATTTCGCACAAAATAACCCCACAACACTCTTGAAATATCCCTTTATATTCCTCAATTTTTCTGGACAAAAACAACTCTAAATAGTCTTATGTGATATGGCTCATTACCAACAAAATGAATTGTGGGCTTCACTCACAAAACAACATCCCTAAACTCTTTAGAAATTGAAATAATCTTTTGTCACACCAGAATTTTAATTCTCTTTTTCTCTTTTTCTTTTTCTTTTAACAGTTGATAGAAAAAAGAACAAGAGTGGCTAGCTTTATTCAAGAATAAATTAGGGTAAAAAGATAACATCCTTATCATTTTATACTTAGGGTTTAATATTATTACAAATTAAACAAAACCTTAAGCTTTTCAACCCATAAAATCGGCCACCCTTCATTTTCATGACCTAATGTTACAACAACCAACTTATTAATTGTCATCATAATGACAACATTTAATTACCAAAATAAAATATGTAAATGCCATTAATGTAATGTTGAATTTTTCAAATCATATTTAAAAAATTCTTCATTACCATAAATGATATTTTAAAAAATTTAATATGTACATTAAATCAAATAATTATCTTATAATCATTTATTTAATGAAAACCTTATATTAAATATAATATAAAATTACACGTGTGAAAAATATACGTTATTAATTCCATTATTAATAATATATGCATGTGAGCATATAATTGGAATATCCAATTATATTTAAATTGCTACAGTATATCGAGCTAGCAAATGGACCAAATGAACCTACGGTTCTGAGCTCCAATATGCCCAGAAGATTAATTAAACTCTTTAATTAAATATTTTGAATTATTAACTTCAGGTTATTCAACTAAAAACCTGAAGCTGCACTCTCGTTACCGTAGATGGATAATGTATGTCGAACTACATCGGTGTCCATCGATATAGTCATTACATACAGATTGGCCTTTCACGTCTATCTCATAATTAGAGCCGGATCTGTAACATCCCCAATCTGAGAGATGCTACTGCCAGGGAATAGACCATACTATCCCCCAAAGCCACTGACTTTCTAACTACCAACAATACTGATACGTTTCACAATATATCTTCATATATAGGACCATTGCCACAATCCACAACATAGTTCGTAAAATATTATACGTACGATTGAACATAGAATATCATATATATTACAAGTCTATACATGAATACTCAAATGCAATTCTGTTATACAAAATATCTGTAACTGGACAATACTTGACTTGACTGAACTCTATTTCTGACTTGACCTGGTGGACCGAAACCCTAGTGACTGCTATCAATATCCATCTTCCCAAGCGAGTCCTCCAAGAAACTTACAAAACAAATAAACTGGGAGGGAGGTTAGGTTGTTTGAATGATCTAAGTAAGTGGACAATTTTAAAAATAGGTACTAAAATGCTTTTGAAAATACATGATTATAAAACCCAATTTATCACCAATTATCTTTTCTGAAATCTCTTTCATTAATTGAAAATAACTTTCTTTCTTTCTGGTAAACTTTTCTGAAATCCGCTTTTCTAAAAATCTCTTATAAACTGCTTTTTTTGAAAACTTTATTTCTAGAAAACTTTTCTCTGTAAATCTATCTTTTTCGAAAATCTGTATCTGAAAACAAATTCTGAAATATCTACCTCTGAAAAATAATTCTGAAATATCTGTATCTGAAAACTGTCTTTGAAAAACCTGGCGCATGGGGGCTTTACATATCGCCGTCCCCCCATACGCCAAACTAGATCTAGGAGTGCAAATCCATGACATTGGGGCGTTACGTATCGCCATCCCCCAAAACATGCCACTACATATCCATGAAAATAGTGGTATTGGGGCGTTACGTATCGCCATCCCCCAAGCCACCAAACTAGAACTTGGGGTACAAATATATGATATCATCGAAGCTCTTAATTTAGGATCTAGGGGCAATTGTTATCCCTGGTCCTGAACTAGGATCTGAGGGTGTTACGTATCGTCATCCTCCCAGTCTTCTACATGTGCATATGTGCTCTCTGTAAATTCTATATCTGAAATAAGTTACATACTAAGGTGGGTTTTTCCCCCATGCCTCAAAAACATAAGACTCAAGCTTTTTAATTACTTTTTCTAAAATATTCCTTAAAACATACTCTTTCATGAAATAACTGTGATAAAACCGGCTAACACCCTAAGTGCGTTAAAATAAGTCTGATATTTAAAACAATATCTTGTCAAAAAATTAACTTAAGGAAAAATTATCCACTCACAGATTTGGAATCTGGCTATCATTACTCATTTGCCGCGATGATCTATAATTGATAACTTTAATTAGAAAGTGGGTTGGGGAACATATTCTGAATTAAACTAAATTTATCCACTCAAGCACTTATTATTATTATTTCAAGACATATCTTACTTATATCATGATGTAATATTTATAAAAAAACTGATACAAGACCCTTAGGGTGGCCTCTAACATGCTAGGGTGAAGCTGGAATGATTTAAAACTGATTTGGGGAATTTTTGATCACGCGTCGCGACTAAACCCTTTTGGGCATCGCGACGCACACATACACAGATGAACCAGTGAGAAACTATACTTTCGTGTCACGATACAGGGCCTTGCGCTTTGCGACACATATAATTCCAGAAACATATCTGGAAAAATTCCCAGTATGCGACGAAAAGCGTTCTGTGTCGCGACGCGAAGCCATTTTCGGGTCTTTTCTGCCACTTTCCATGCCTAGTTTGCTTAACACTCTTACCACACTTCCATACTACAATTTTTACTCCTCCATTCTTTAAAATTCAATGTGAATTCTTGCAAAACCAACACTTCTCAACCCACTTAACTCTTTACTCTCATAGCCCCAATTAACTCAATACTTTAGGGTTGCAAGTATTTGATCTTTACTTAACACAATCAATTTTCATGCTTATATGTCATTAAATACAATGCCTAATGGGCTTCTAACATAAATATGGTATTCTATCATCAAAAACCCACAATCCAAAATTTGGGTCAAGAGCTCTTACCTTATTTCCTTGATTTTCTTCATCATTTAAGTCTTCCATGGTTACCAAGCCTCTTTTTTGCTTCTTCTTCCCTCTTCTCTCTTTCTTCTTTTTACTATCTTCCTTCTCTTCTTCTTCTTCTTATTTTCTCATCCTCACGCCTCTCTCGTTCTCTACAAAATTTAATTTTTAGGATGTAGGAATAATATCCCCTTTTTATACTATGGGCCACTTGTAATATTCATCTTAAAGAAACATATACTATTCATATAGATTTTGATATGTATTTTCAATATTTTTATGCTTGGAATTTAGAAAAATGTTCAACGCAAAAGTTGTAGGTTTCGATCTCAGCTTTCCGTGATATAAAATTCATAAATATCGGAGTTCGTATGAGAAAGTTATGCCCAAATATCATGGGATGTCTAGAGTGGAATATTATACAGTTTCGTATTGGAATTTCGAGGAGTTCACCGATTTTTTCCGAAAGTCATTTCATGAATGTATATATGTTTAAACATAATTTATTTTATGTAACATTCATCCCACGATGTAACAGTAGTCAGGATTTCAGGTCGTTACAAATTCTCCCCATAAATAGGATTCGTCCTCGAATCCTTTCTAGGGCCTGACTCCCAGATTCCTTTTGGTTCGAGAATATCTTGTGTTTCTGCTATACTTATCTTCCTTACCTTCTTTTCTATTTCTGCTACACTTACTTTCCTCTCTGGGTTTAAAACTTTTAAAAAACTCGTCATACTTCAACTCTCCTTACGCATCAGGGAAATCTCATTTCTAAACCTCTAACTATATTCGACTTTTTTTTTATCTAAACTATCCATATGAATTATCGGTTAAAAAATTGTACTATATTCATGTCATGTCTTCCTACTCATCTTAGTTCCATTCCGATTTAGAACATTGATACCTCATTGTCATGACAACAATAAATCCTAAATATTCTTAGGAACTTATGTTACTCTTTATGTTTAAAGTATCCCCATAGTACTTTATATTATAACCAATAACTTTCTCTTTCCTTTGACCTATGTACACTTCGGTTCTTCATCTATTCACTTAAATTAATTTATAAGATGTACCTTATTTTAACATTTATTATTGTATCTCAACCAACTATTTGACTTTCTCAGTTTCATTCTTACTAAGTCTCATTTGTTTATAAGCTTCATTCTTCGAATTCTCACACATACGACGATCTATGGGTTTATGACTTCATAGCTAACCTTTCCATGTACTCTTACTGTTAACTGATGGTTCCCTTATTTAGGATGTTACATCAGGGTAGATTTCTCTAGTGATTCTTCTTGATTTGATGATGAGTTATGGGGTAAGGTATCTATATTAAGTTTGATTATATACACATTTATGCTAAAGCTATATTGACACTGGTTATTCTGTTCTGGTTTACTCTTCTGCACCTTTGATTTCTTTGCTAGTACAAATATGGTTACTGTCTCTCACACGACTTATAAATGTTATCACCCGAGGTCGTGTACGTACATTATACCTTGATGGCTCACTCATTGTACTGAATATAACATTATAGCAAACTCATCTCATTGATCTTTACGATACTATATATCTACCAAACCACCCATACTTGTGACTAAGGCCATCCCAAACCCATGGTGGTTTAGTTAACTTAAACTATGACTAGCTATTTCTTAAAGATCGCATGAGTTAAAACATAATAGAATTTGGGTTCCATTCCAACGCTGAGAGATCTCACTGTGATGCATTTTTGTCTTCACTTAATAAGTATTCTTCTTATATTGTCGTCGCACCTCGACAATTCTACTTCCAAATCTTATGATTATTTTTCTTTTTGTCTCAATCTCTACTTTTTTCTGTACCTAGAACTTTGGTGGTCTATCTCACTGTCTCCTTATTCGAAGGACATATTCTTTTACATATCCGTAGTCATATCTAACGCTGATGCTTTTATATTCCCGTCGTTGCCTAACTACTACTTTATCTCTTTGTTGCTTTATCTAGACAACTCCTTTGGTAAATCTTTTCATTAGAGCTATCTCTCTCTCCCATTATGCTCTTATACTAAGTGTGAAAGTTTCATGTTCTGGTCTTCTTCCACTATGCATCCACTTGTTTCTGGGAATATCTTGAGGCTATCTTTGAGGTCCATCTTTCCTGCTATAGTATTATGAGGGTTGGGAGGGTGGGTTTTTATCCTGGAGTTTTCTGGTTGCGGTATTCTCACTAGTTACGTGTGCCGCAGTTGCGCGTGTTACTTATCTATGAGCTTATGACTCCCTTATTTTCATATCTGGTGTTGGCTTCCAAACTAAAAACTATCTGAATTACCTCCTTCAACTTTACTGCTAGTTTATCTCCGGCTATTGGTCATACTACCTCTTACTGAGAACTCCCATAAGGTTCATACTCTCTCAAACTCCTATCGTACTTCTTATGTTATTCTTCCTTTCTAAGTTTTGCTCTGTTACTTGACTTTCCTCTTTATCTAGATTTCTTGATTCTCTTAGGTCACCACTTCCTTGGAAGCTCCACATTTACGACCAATTATGGTATTACTACTATATCTTTAGTTTGGGTGATGCATTCTCACTAATCCTTTCTTTTCTGGTATGGTGGGAAACTTTGTATAAGTTGGATATCTTACTTCTGTGTTGCTTACTTTCACTCAATACTCTTTTGAGCCTTTACATCCTTGAAGGCTTTTCGTCCCACTATGGATCGAGTTATCCCTTGTAGATTTGGCTAAACTTACTATAACTACATACTGCTCCATCTCATACAAGATATTATGATCTTCTGATTCTTATCTAGATCCTGTTAAGCTTCTGGGTTTGGCTGTCACACAATCTATATATCTTGTCCGATGCTCTTCTTTACTTATCTAATTTCTTGTTGGGCCCTAAATTAGGGGTGAATACAAGATTTCCTTGGAGATCTGAGAATACAAATTTATATCAGTTGTTTAAGTCCAACGATATTCTAGTTGGGTGTCTATTGACCAGCGTAAACAAACACGTATAACGCAAGCGCACGTATCGTTCAAGTAGTATAAAAATATCGATCCTACGAGGACTTAATTCCTACTGTTGTTATTAATTATTGATACTATTTATTTACAGGTATCTAATTATAGGGAGAAGAGAATGATTATTTGATTGGTTGGTTGAATGTGGTTTTCCTTTTAAAATAAATAAAATAAACAAAAGAAAATACTAAGGAAAATAACAAAAGACTCAAAGATCTAGGGTTGTGAATCTTTCTAATATCTTTTAAAAGATGAAGTGATTATTTTATGTTTGTGTAATAAATCAGTTTACTAACCTGGAACACGAAATTATGCGAAAGCCTCTGTCGATGGTCAGACACAAATACCCAGTTTAACTCAAGGAAGATCGTGGGCTATTAAGTCTAAGGCTGAAACCTAAAATTCCTTTGTCAAGTTTATTTTAGATTTACCACATCAATCTTATTGGTGATCAGACAACAAGAAGCATTAATCTTAAGACTTAATAAGTAAACCTTTAAATTACCCAAACTATAAAATAACCTCTTATAAACCGGTGATATTAGAATTCATCACAACCCTGGATAACTAACTTAGTTACGACACATAACTAGGGCTAGTAAAAACTTAAATAAAATAAAATACATAAAGTAAATGCTGAAAAGTAAATTGCTGAAAAGTAAATGACGGAAAGTAAATGCTGAAATTAAATACTGAAAAGTAAATGGTGAAAGTAAATTACTGAAAAGTAAATGCTGAAAGTAAATTGCTAAAAGTAAATTGTTGAAAACTAAATAAAGTAAAAGTACAATAAAAGAAAATGATGAGGTAAAATGATCCACTTTTATTACTTCTATTTTAGATATCTCCCTTAATATAATATATTAACTTTCATGATAATTACCAACCAGTCATATAGGCGGTATCCAGATTAAGTCAAATTAATAATTAATTACCAACCGACCAATCAGGCGGTATCCAGTTTAGTCAGGTTAAAACCAATTTAAATAATTACCAACCGACCAATATGGCGGTATCCTCGTTAAGTCAGGTTTTAACTAGTTTATATATTATAATTAAGGGAGATTAATCTAAATATTAGTAATAAAAGTTTTACCTTTTACCCCAACAAAGGGGAGTTACCTCCTCATTACTGAAAAAGTAAGAACTGAAAATTAAAGAAAGAAAAGTACTGTGCGTAAAAGTAAATTGCGGAAAGTAAAAACTGAAAAGTAAAGAAAAGAAAGTGTGAAAGCGGAAATTAATTACTGAAAGCTGTAAATAAGCAAACATGATACAATCTTCTTAGTATTCTTAAGGAATTCCTTAGAAGAAAGTATGAATTTACAAATGAAATGGCTTGGTATTTATAGGCAAAATTTTGCCTCCATCAAATCATCCACCAAATCCATTATTAATTGCTCGACTAATTGCTCCACCAAATCCATTATTAATTGTTCCACTAATTTCTTATCATGTTTGGTGGTGATTTGATAATTTTTATTATTTATTTATTAATTTATTTTTTTGCTTTGAAAATGATTGAAAATGACTTTAATAATTACACACAACACACTTCTGGATGGTTCATCAATTTCGGGCATCAAATCTTCGAATTAGAAATTATTTTGTCTTTCAAAGTTATAGATATTTGAGTCCTCTTTAATCTGGAACTTGAATCAGCTCAATCCAATATCGGATTAAAAAGTTATGACAAAAATACGACAGATGCGCAAAATTGGAATTTCCAAAACTGCACTTCGTTAAAACGCACTTTCAAGTTTCCAATCTCCAAAATTAATATGTCAAGTCCAATTTTTGCGCTTATTTGACCCACATTTCATCCTTAATGATTTCATTGGGTCCCAATATTATTTTATCTGTAAAATAAACTAAAACACATCAAAACGTTCATCAAACCCGAGAAACTAAACAAAATTTAAGTAAAAGATGTGGGCCTCGACCCTGGGATTCATTCCCAAAACTGCTGATAAGTGGGCCTCGACCCTGAGTTGATACTGATGTGGGTCTCGCCCCAAACTGATACTGATGTGGGCCTCGCCCCCAGACTGAAACTGATGTGGGCCTTGCCCCAAACTGATACTGATGTGGGCCTCAACCCCGGGACTTATCCCCAAATGAATACTGATACGGGCCTCGACCCCAAACTGAAACTTATGTGGGCCTCGCCCCAAACTGATACTGACAACGGGGGCCTCGCCCCCAAGTTGATACTGATGTTCGCCTCGCCCCTTGGGACTCATCCCCAAAACTATTACTCATATGTTGCTGATTCTGGTTGGCTTGTCTTTGCCGCTTTCTTTTTTTCATCTTTGAAACCTGTGAATGCAAAACGAAACAAACACAAAAAAGAATGCAAAAATATGTTACGTGTATGCATGCATGCATGAATTTCCTATTCTGTTGGGTTAGGTATTCCGTCAGTTCTCCAGTGATTGCTCAGTCTTCTCTCTCATCTCATGACTCAATATCTTGTTATGTCCCTGATTCACGATGTGGTAGACTGGTCGCCTCCAGTCTTGGTTTAGCTTTCTGTTCTCCGCTGTTTGCACTTGGTCAAGATGAACCATATGGTGGGGCCTTCCATATCATCATATTATATTACATGCTACAAAATAGTCCCAATAGTTATACATATCATCGTCCTCAAAGAATGCTCAGTAATGAAACCAGAGAACTTTCAAAACTCCCAATGCAACTCAAATCCAAGTCTTTGAATAAATGATCTAAGCCAGACTCAAAGTGTGTGTGTGCAAAGGTTCTTTCACAACTTAATCCTTAGGTAAGCTAACTTGATGATTTCGTTTCAAAAATCAGGATCGATGGGTCAAACCAACCTAGATATCTCAATTATGTCTGCAATTGCTTTTTCGTGCTCAATATGGTATGTTTTTTTTTTT
>SKCR01006411.1:0-24775 GCA_019454045.1 Zanthoxylum bungeanum
CAGGATCGAAATACGCAATACCACGTAAACTAAGCATGATATAGATTACATATTCCTTTAAGAATATTTCTGGAGAATTGGGTAGGCACGGTGCTTTGCTAGAAACCAACCATGTCTTGTAAATCGGTAAAAACGTAGTACTAGGTACGTACGTGTTCGGATAGTCCGACAACCGGATTTACTGCCAACATATCAAGGGATCTCATTGGTCGCTTCCTGAAGATTCACCGATGACGTATGACTCGGATATGATTAATCTGGGATTAATTATAAGAGGGAGAAAATTAATCTAGGATTAATTACGGAGATATTTTATCTAGGATAAAATACTATTTATAGAGAGAGAACGATTAATTTGGAATTAATCGATAAAGCGAAATTGGATTTCGATGCAGAATTAAAATTAGATTTTAATTCGGGCGAACGAGTTAATTTCGAATTAATTCGCTAGCGACGTGAATAGTAATTTTGCTAGGCATAATTATTTAATTAAATTTGATTTAATTACTTCGCAACAGAAAATTCGTTAATTCAGAATTAGCGAACCCGAGCCCAGGAGTGTTTGCGGGCCTACTCGGATTTTGAATTCAAGTGGGGCCCACAAGTCACATCAAGTCACATCACTTGTCTATCACATCACCTTTTGGTTGATGGAAGTTGATGGGATTTGATGGTTGCTTACCAAACACTCAAGTGTGATGGATTGAATGACAAATACCATTTTAATTAATTTTGGTATATCATTTTGACTTGGTTTTTGAAATCAAAATACAACACATAACTTCTTCTCTTTTCTCTCTCCCTCACACGGCAAAGTGCCTTCTTCTCTCCTTCTCCATTTTCTCTCATGGCCGAGAGTTACAAAGGGGATTTGAAATTTTTGTAGCAAAAATTCCACAAGCTAGCACTTACTAGGAGTCTTACAAATGTGATAGGGAAACCTATTCATGAGCATGGAATCACACTTAAAGCTTGGAGCTTGAAGACAACACAAGGAGCACACAAGTGGACCTTGGCTGAAAGTTGGAGGAGGTTTTTTTTTGTGTTCATCGCATCGCAAAGCCGATCAAAGTGAGTATTTCTGCAACTTTACTTTGATGTATTCACACGTTTGTATGCTTGATTTGATCTTGGTTTGACCTAGAAAACCCAACAGATAATTCAGATATCCACAGTGGTATCTCAAGTCAAAGAATTACTATGCTCACTCAACCCGAGAAGATTTTTATTGACGTTGGTGTACCATCCATTAAGAATCTTTGGTGAGTCATTCAGTGTTTATCCGCTATAAACACCTACACGTCTATACGAGTCTCCAAGACTCATGGTTCATTGAGAAACCATCGGAATCCAAGATTCCAATATACGACATGTATCGGTCTCAACAGATTTACTTTACTGACCAAGTAGTGTAAACCTTGACCGGGAACATTCTAAGAATGACGACGTCATGATACAACTCAATGTCAGTTGCGACACTTTTGAAACAGTATCATAACTAATCATTCTAAGGTCGGTTACGTCTTTACCATATCAAAGAAGAAGTTATATAAAAGAAACTATTCATTTTATTCATAATAAAATGTTACATTAGTATTTACAAAGAAATACATAATAAAATTGGCGATCAGAGCACCAACCCTAACAAAATCTCCCACTTGCTCTAGTGCCAATATCGATGGTATCTAATTCACATCGTCTCCACATGTTTATCAAATAACTTCGGAGGTATAGCCTTCATAAGCGGGTCTGCTACATTATCTTCACTCGGTACCTTGCACACGATAATGTCCCCTCGCGACACAATCTCTCGAATAATATGGTACTTTCGTTCCACATGCTTCGACTTCTGATGTGCCCTTGGTTCTTTTGCTTGCGCAATGGCTCCAGTATTATCACAGTACAACGGAATTGGATTCTCGATACTTGGGACAACTCCTAATTATGTGATAAAGTTCCTAACCTATACAGCTTCCTTTACAGCTTTAGAAGCTGCAATATATTCCGCCTCTGTGGTGGAATCAGCTGTCGACCCCTGTTTGGAACTCTTCCAACAAACTGCACCATCGTTAAGGGTAAACACGAATCCTGATGTAGACTTTCTATCATCAGGATCCGATTGGAAATCGAAATACGTATACCCATTAACTTGCAGTTCGTTTCCTCCATAAATTATAAACTTATCCTTAGTACCTTTAAGATACTTTAGGATATGTTTGATGGCCATCCAATGGTCATTTCCTGGATTGGACTGATACCTGCTCGTCGCACTAACTGCGAAGCTGATATCAGGCCTTGTACATAACATGGCATACATGATGCTGCCCAAACACGAAGTATAAGGTTGATTAGACATTCTAATCTTCTCATCTTCTGTTTGCGGATACATCTTCTTTGAAAGATGTAAGCCATGTCTGACCGGTATGTTTGCTGTCTTACAGTTACCAAAATTATACCGTTCTAAGATCTTATCTATGTACGTAGATTGGGATAACCCAATAATCGTCCTTTCTATATCTCTATAGAGTTTTATGCCTAAGACATAAGAAGCTTCACCCAGGTCCTTCATGGAGAAATTCTTACAGAGGTAAGCTTTGACACATTGTATCGTCCCAATATCATTCCCAATGATAAGGATGTCGTCAACATAGAGAATTAAAAATACCACCAGACTCCCACTGGCCTTCTGATACACACAGGATTCTTCTGAATTCTTGGGAAAACTAGACAATTTGATTATCTCGTCGAATCAAAGATTCCAACTTCGTGAAGCCTGTTTAAGTCCATAAATGGACTTCTTCAGCTTGCATACCATGCCCGAGTTCTCACTGGATGCAAAACCCTCTGGTTGTTCCATATAGATGTCTTCATCAAGAAATCCATTTAGAAAAGTCATTTTGACATCCATTTACCAAATCTCGTAATCATGATATGCAGCAATTGACAATAAAATCCTGATGGACTATAGCATAGCAACTAGAGAAAAAGTTTCATCACAATCGACACCAGGTCGTTATGAGTAACCTTAAGCTACCAGTCGGGCCTTAAAGGTTTCAACCTTTCTATCGGGCCCTCGCTTTCTCTTGTAAATCCATTTACAACCAATATGAACAATTCCTTCGGGAAGCGGAACCAAGTTCCAAACTTGATTCTCATACATATAGTCCATCTCGGATTTCATGACGTCTTGCCACTTCACGGAGTCGATGTCCAACATCGATTCTCTATAGGTAAAAAGGTCAGTCTCTTCAACTAATAGAACATCAAGACTCTTTTCTTGTATCAAATACAAGCGTTCATGAGGTCTAGATACCATTTGTGACCTACGGAGTGTGTGTGTTGAAGGTTCTCCATCTTCTTGAACTACAGGTTCCTCCATTAGTTCGTTGGTTCCAGGTTGTACTTCATCAAGTTCAATCTATCTATGATCACCACCTTCAGCAAAAAATTTTATTTCTAGGAATTTTGTGAAGCGAGCTACGAATACATTTCGATGCTCGGTATCATAGAATAAATATCCTTTCGTATTTGAAGGATATCCAACAAACCTAAACTTTTACCTTTGAGGCAAAAGCTTATCTTGCTGAGCCATCCTGACATAAGCAGGACACCCCAAATCTTAATGTAACTAAGATTCAGTTTACTACCGGTCCATATCTCATACGGAGTCATAGAAACAATCTTGGAAGGATTCTTGTTCAAAAGATATGCGGCAGTTAAAAGAGCAAAACCCATAAGTAATAGGGTAAATCTGTATAACTCAACATCGGTCGGACCATATCTAATAAAGTTCGATTTCTCCTATATGACACTCCATTATGCTGCGGAGTACCGGGTGGAGTATATTGAGTGAGAATCCCATTCTCCTTTAAATAATCAGTGAACTATCCACTCATATATTCACCGCATCGATCAGATCGAAGGCATTTAATATGTTGACCAGTTTGTTTTTAAACTTCATTTCGGAATTCTTTGAACTTTTCAAAGGTTTCCGATTATGTCTCATCAAATAGACATAACTGTACCGTGATAAATCATCGGTAAAGGTGATGAAGTAGGAAAAACCATTGTGAGTAGTATGACTTAAGGGACCATATACATCAGAATGTACGAGTTCCAACAAGTCAGTGGCACGATGTCCAACAATCGAAAATTGGAGTTTGGTCATTTTACCCCGAATACAAGATTTGCAAGTTGGATAAGGTTCAATGGTGAGATCATGTATCAAACCATTATTAACCAATTGGGTTAAGCATTTTACGCCTATATGACCTAACCTCATGTGCCAGAGTTCAGTACTATTTATATCAGATTGTTTACGTTTATTTATTCCAGTATTAAAGATATCTTGTGAGGTGTACAATATGTCATGACCATGCTCGTTTGGACAATAAAGGATCTGAATATTACTACTATCATATAAATACAAAGAACGATTCTTAATATTTACATTATAACCTTCAGTATCTAATATAAAAATGGACATAATATTCGCCACACATCCTGGAACAAAATAGCAGTCATGTAACAAAAGTCTCCCACTGGGTAAGGGAATCTCACATACGCCCACTGCAACTGCATCCAGAGAGTCGCCACTCCCAAATCGCAACTGTATCTCCCCAGATTTCTGCCGTCTACTTCCCGTCAGCACCTGCAACGTATTGCAAATGTGAATAGGACAAGCAGAATCCAAAATCCTATTAGATGTCATAGCTTTACAAGCCAAAGATATATCAATAATAGGAAAAATAAAAGTATCTGATGTCGATGCTCTTTCCTTCCTGAGTTACGCAAGATAGTCCGGGCAATTACGTTTCCAGTGCCCGACTTTCTGGCAGTGGTGGCACTTGTCTTCAGAAGCTCTCTTGGGCTTCGTCGTCTTACCGTGCGGAGGAATATTGAAACCCTTCTTCTTCTTTCCTTTAGACTTCTTCCCATTCGAATTGGATTGGGAAGAAGCGAAAAGTGAAGTGGGTTTCAGAAGGTGAGTCAGAACTCCCTTCCTTAAATCTTCATCTGCTGTGAGAAGCATCCTATGCAACTCACGGTAAGAACAGTGAATCCCATTCATGTTGAAGTACATAACGAACTGGCAATATGAAGCCGGGAGTGAACCGAGAATGACACTACGACCAAGAGTCTCATTGAGAGGGAAATCCTGTCGCCTCAACTGCTCGATCAAATCGATCAAATGAAGCACATGCGGGCTCACAGCCTGCCCCTCATCAAGTTTAGAATGGAACAATTCCATCGAAACATTATGAACAATGACATGTTCCTGGTTCATGAACGATTCACGAAGTTGTGTCATCATGCTATATACATCGTGCATCTCATAATAAGTCTTCTTAAGCTTAGAAGAAAGAGAACTCAAGATGAATGATTTAACCCTTAAATCATCATCCTTCTATCGCTGGAAAGTCTCACGTTCTTCAGGTAATGCATCGGGTGATATAGCAAGCGGTAATGGACCTTCCAAAATATACCCAAGTTTCTCGAAATTGAGGACAATCATCAAGTCCATATCCCAATCCGCAAAGTTTTATGTGCCTTTCAGTTTGTTTGTATCAAGCATACGTGCAAAAGGATTGGGTGGAGGTGCCGCCATCACAAATCTATCAAATAGACAGCGAATCAACGGTAAGTAAATAAGCAGATAAAAGATTATAACAGTTTCATAATACATCATAAAGCATTAACTAGATCATGGATTTTTAAACTAAAAATACCACTCCCACTATTTCATGCAATATTGTAATCCCCAAACAGAATACAAAACATGCGATAATCAAATCATAACATAATAGTGAAAGGTGGACCCCATGAATATATTTCAGCTCACAGCTTTGGCACGTTCTCGCCTACGTATATTCATTTAGGTAGACAACACATAGTCGATCACTCAATAGTGACTCATGAGTTTTCGGTCCTGGCCGTTTCTCGTTGTGACAGATTAGCACGTTCACAAGGAGGCGTACCAAGGTCAAACTTGTCAATGATGAATTCAAGATACTTACGCAACCCTGACAGCTTTGGCACATTCAGGATTGCGCTTTCGCTTGAATTCACCTAATATCAAATGTATCCGGTACAAATAAATTTCTACCGGCCATATCCTCACAACTTTGGCACGTTCTCGGAAATAGTCGTATAAAATTTATCGATAAGCGATATTGACAAGACGGACCGATTAATATCATCAAATACATATTAAATTATAAACATTATTTTAAATAGAGATTTTCCACTAAAGATGTTTTTTAATTTATTTAATCAAACTAAATAAATACAAGCATGCATTAAAGTCAAGATTAAAGTCAATATTGAATTTTCAAGGTATAATCATATATCGGGGTTCCAGAATCAGACTCGCTCTGATACCATTGTGTTGAGGTTTTATTAGGAATTACAGGGTTAGCGCAGCAGAACGCAGAAAAACGATTTTTCTGATTATTTAAATTTTTCTTGGAAAATTTAAATAAACTTATTTATTTAATTGACCAATACTTAAATTATGAAATTATAACCCAAGAAATCATATTTCTTTTAATTACAAAATTACCCCAAACCTTTACAAATTAATTATTTTAGTTTTAAATATGTCAATTACATATTTAATTGATTCCAAATCAATCCCAAAATAATTTTTACAAAATTGCAACAAAACCAGAATATTTTCGAGAATTGCGCAAACTGCCCAGAATTTCTGTAAATTACCGAAATAGCCCAAAACTTTAGTTAATTACAATTTGGCCCAATTTGTTCAAAACACATCAAGATCAAATCCAAATAATCCCAAATTTTACATGCATCAAATATACATCCAATTAAAGTATATATATGAAATGTCCCAAAATTTGAGTGGGTTAAGAACTCTAATTTCACAAATCACTCAAATTAGCAATTTACACTAAATTAATGAAATTCAATACTTTAATCTTCAAATTACCATACCAATTAATTCTCACCATCATGAAATTAATCAAGAACAATTCTAGGCTAAATATGAATGGCTTATTAACTCTAGAATGGTAACTTTAATTTTCTAATTAATTTATTAAGTTTAATTACATTAATAAACTAATAAATTAATTCTACATGCATAAACACATCCAACAACCATCCAACAAATTTAATTACAAACTAAAAGAGTAGAGGCATGTTCTTAACAACACAATTGAAGCTAAGAATTATTGAAATATTTTTCATGTAGGAAGAAATGTGAAAAGAACTTACAAAATCAAGCTTTTACCTTTATTTTTCTTTTCCTTTCTCACCAAATGCTCTCAATTCTTTCATTGTAATTTTGTTGTTGATGTTGCGTGAGTGAAGGAATGAATCAAAATAATTTTTGATAAATCTAACACTCAATTGCTGAATTTTGGCTTTAAAAAATAAATAACAATTATTAATTTTTTGTTCAATAATTATTGGTCCACATTTTAATAATTTAAAGTCACACTTTAATTTTGATAAAGTTATCAAAAAAGTGTTCCAATAATAACTTGCCATTTCCAACTTAAAAAAGCTAAATCATGTCATAAGATATTTGTTAATTTAATTAAATTAATCATATAACATTTATATAATTAAATGGAAATATTTTAAATATAAGTAATATATTTACATTAAATATCTCAAATATATATATTAATGATATAAGTCAAATATCACAATTTGATATTTTAAGAATGACGTCATGATACAACTCAATGTCAGTTGCGACGTTTTTGCAACAGTATCATAACTAATTATTCTAAGGTCGATTATATCTTTACCATATCAAAGAAGAAGTTATATAAAATAATTTGTTCATTTTATTCTTAATAAAATGTTACATTAGTATTTACAAGGAAATACTTAATAAAATTGGCGCTCAGAGCACCAACCCTAACAGTATATCGTGACTTGGTCCGATGGTTTATCCCAATAAACCATGAATCTCAGGAGACTCGTATAGACATATAGGTGTTTATTTGATAAACATTGAACGACTCAATGAAGATTTCCTAATATACACCAACGTCAATAGGAATCTTCTCGAGTTGAGCGAGCATAGTGGTCTTTCGACTTGAGATACCACAGTGGATATATGAGTTATCCTCCACACTTTGATGACAGTCATGTCACTGATCTATTCATGATCATACCTCCGCCTGTTAGTTGGGTGTGGACTGATGCTCATGATATCCAGTGCGTATCAAGAGAGGATCTGTCAGTCCTGTGTACAGGGCATATGTATCGTCACGTGTTTACGATCTAGTAAATCCATGGTCGTGGTATAACTTCGGAAATTAGTTCCGAGTGTTATTTAGAGATCGTAAATTTGAAAGTCGACTATATTATACCGAATGGATTCGACGTTCTTATCTATATCCCAGGTATAATATGGATAGCCTGTGACAGAGGGATTATACATATGCAATGACCTCGGCTTGCATAGTTTAGCGAGATTATCCGTGGTCGTCATAATTCATGAGTGAATTATGGACACGAAATTGGATTTCGTGACGGATAAACCAAGACTTAGAGAGTCCCACAATATGAAGTTTACTCGTTGAGCACTTCGACAACGCGTTATGAATATTACAGATTATTCATAATACTTCACCGAATTAAATGAGTTAATTCGAGTTGTATAAACGGTTAAACGAAAACACATGCTTTCGGGAATTTTGGTCAATCGTAATTATTGTGTATTTGTATTTGATACATAATTTGATTAGATACACATTAATTAATTGTCAAATGAGTTTTTTGCAACATGCCATAAATATATGTATTTGTTATTCAATGTAAATAAAAATACATATATTATAACAATTATATTAATTAATTATTTAGATATTTAAATGTTAAATATTTAAATAATTAAATGATAAACTTTTTTCAAAATAGTTATGATAAATGTTTAATTATAATTGGTTGCATGTGGCATGATTTAATTAAACTTTAGGTGTGCAAATTTGATTTGTTAACATAAAGTTTAATTATGTTTAATTGATTTAAATTGCACAAATGACCATTATACCCTTGGAAAGTCGGTCACTACCATTTTTAAAGTAAAAAGTTTTTCTTTTGGCTTCCAATGGAAGCTTGGCCGAACCTAGTCCTCCAAAAATTCTCTCAAAGTTTGTTTGATGATTCAAGGGGAAAATGAAGATAAATCAAGAAAAAACTTAGGAAATTATGAGATTAAAAGGTAATCCTCAATGTCCTCAAGCCTAGAAAGCATATTTCTTGTTTCTTGATTATCTAGATTGATTCTAGGGTTTCTTATTTTCTAAAAAATTGGGGCTTTATGGTTTGGAGGATGAATTGGAAGGTTTTAAGCATGTGTGAAGTTGTTTTGGGTGATATTATTGTAATATTTATCCCATTTGATCATTTGATGATATGTTGCCATTCTAGAGTGTTATGACCACTCTTGTAATGCCTAGAATTTGTCACTGTTTGGGCAGCCCATAAACTGCCCTAATATTATTGGGGCTGACCTGGGTAGCCCTGTGTATTGGGTAGTTGGTTCGGTCAAAAACGTGTTTTATGCCATTTTCCGGAAAAACATTTTCGTAAAAGTTTCGCGATGTTTCTTAACTATTTATGTCACTATTTGATATCGATTAAATATGTTTAGGTGAAATATGAATGAATAATTCATATTGGATATTGAATAATTCATTCGGTAATTTAAAAAGTTTTAAAATTACGATTTCACCCGAACAGCGCTTTCGTCGTGCCCTTTGCCCAAAACCCCAACATATTCTACTAAAAGGATAACTCTATTATAAGAAAAGCGGATGGTATGCTGAAATGGAAATAAAGAAAGAGATGAAAGAGGCTCAAATGATCTTACCTTGAAATTTGCAAACTACCTCTTTATATAAGAAGTAAAAACAAATAAAAAAAATAACTTTTAATAAAGTAAAAGTAGATATGGATACTGATTTACAAAAGTAAATAAGACAAACGAATTTTAATAAAGGAAAAATAAAATCAGAATCAGAATCAACACGACTTTTAATAAAGTAAATTTCTCTATTTTCAAAATATAAACCGCGCCAGAGGCGAGATGCTACCGACAGGATTGACCCATCTCCATAAGCCTCTAAATTTACAAAAATTTCTGGCATGATATATCCTAAAACTGGACAACTTGGATCTCAGTCCAGCATGAAAACGAACCTGAAATAAACATCATATATCAAAATAGACCTCAGGTCCATACCAACACATCAAAATCATCACCTAAGGGCTCTGTGCCCATATCATCTATCAACACTCAAGGGCTCTGCCCACAACATCATAAGAAATCAAAACATTTACTTAAGATTTACAAACAGTGTGTTCAGCACGAAAAATAAAATATTAACCCCAAATCCTACACTTCTAAAGCTTATCCCATGAAACTTGCGATGGTGATTGCCGCTTGGGTAATCCACGTCTCGAGCATGACTTCCAAAGCTGATGTGGTTGACCTTTTCGGAAGCTAACCTGCAAAACTACAAATTGGTTTGGTGTGAGTTAAAAACTCAGTGAGTAACCATGCTCTTGTAACAAACAAAACATAAAGTCAAACATACTTGGAACTTTTCAACATTACCAAGTTACAAATTCAACTTTATCAACTTTTAACTAACCATTTATCTTTTACATATGCAATACTTTGTAAGTGGATCTGCTATATTGTCTAGTCCTTGAACCTTCAAGACTACTATGTCTTTTCGTTCAATTATCTCTCTAATTATGCGGTATTTTCTTTCCGCGTGTTTAGACTTGGTATGCATCGTCAACTCATTAGCCTGTGCAATGGCTCCGTTATTATCACAGTACAATGGAATCGAATCCATAATACTAGACACAACGCCAAGTTCTGTGATGACGCAGAACTCAGAGAGACTATTCTGTCAGAAGCTCATCGATCTAGGTTAGCAGTAAACCCGAGAGGCACTAAGATGTATAAGGATCTCAAGAGACAGTATTGGTGGGAAGGTATGAAACATGATGTCACTTAGTACGTATCTCAGTGTATGACGTGTCAGCAGGTAAAAATGAAGCATTAGAGGCCAGCTGGAATGCTACAACGTTTACCTGTTATCGAGTGGAAATAGGATCACGTCACTGTGGACTTTGTGTCGGGTTTGCTGAGGATGCAACAGAGGGTTTGATGCCATTTGGGTGATTGTTGAGAGGCTGACTAAGATTGCGTACTTCGTTCCTATTAGTATGATATACTCCCTAACAAAACTCGGCAAATTATATGCAGATCAAATAGTTCGATTTCATAGAATTCCTTTATCTATCACTTCAGATCGAGATACACAGTTTACATCTCGGATATGGAGGAGTTTGCAGGATTCCCTAGGGACACAATTGAATTTCAATACAGTGTTTCACCCTCAGATGGATGGGCAATCAGAGAGAGTTATACAGATCCTCGAGGACATGCTTAGAGCTTGCATTATGGACTTTAAGAATGGATGAAATAATCAGTTACCTTTGGTAGAGTTTGCTTATAATAACAATTATTAGTTCAGTATCGATATGGCTCCTTTCGAGGCACTCTATGGGAGACCGTGTACATATCCACTATATTGGGATGAAGCGGGGGAAACCGTCACACTGTTGGGGTTTCGGGCGGTAATTCGGGTAAACGCAGCGGAACACGGAAAATCAAAATTTTCCGATTTCAATTTTTTTCTTGGGTAATTAAAATAAACTAATTCATCTTAATTACTCAATACTTAAAAACTGAAATTTTTACCCAAAAATCATATTTTTCAGTAATTACCGTTTTGCCCCAAAACTTTGTATTTTAATCATTTTAGTCCAAAATTGTCAAATACAATTCTAATTGATTCCAAATCAATCCCAAAATGATTTATACATGTCTAATACATGAATATACAATTTGTAACTCATAGAAACCGAATTTCCAGATTTTGCCGAATGGTCCCTAAACTTTCAAGAATTTACAATTTGGTCCTTTTTGTTCAAAACATGTCAAGATCAAATCCAAAAATTCCTGAATTTAATATACATCATATATACATCAAATCTCATCACATATATGAAAATTCCCAAATTTGGTGAAGGTTAAAAACCCTAATTTTACAATTTCACAAATTAACAAAATTAACACCAAATTAATTAAATTCAATACTTTAATTCAATTCTCACAACACCAATCAAGCCTCACCATCATGAAATAACTCAAGAAAAATTCTAGGTCAATCATTAGTGGCTAAGTAACTCTAGAATGGAAACTTCCATCAATATGGATAAAAAGAATGCTTAATAAACAATTTAAAGCAATCTAAAACAATATACATGCTTCCATCTTTCATCCAAGTTCCCAATCATCAAATCACATCCATAAAAGAGTAGAGAACAAACTAAGCTACACATGTTGAGGCTTAGTAAGATAGAAACAATTTTCATGAAGGAAAAAGTAAGCAAAACTTACCAAAACCCTTGATTTTCAAGCTTTTCCTTTCTTTTTTCTCCTTTTCTCTTTCTCTCTTTGTATTTGATTTTTAGGGTTCATGGAATATGAAACAAAAAAAGAAAAAATGGCATTATATATATTTTTCCAATAGCCACGAAAAATAGGAAAAATAATAGCCATTTATTTTCTATTTAATTTCAATTAATGGAAAATGATTTAATAAATATTTGTGGTTATAAACCATCAAATAATTTGATGTTTATCATAAATAAACCAATTAAATCATGACATTCAAACCAATCAAAATTGGCCAAGAAAACCAATCAAATAAAGCCAATTAGCTTACTTTAATTAAAGTAAACTAGATATTAAATATTTAATTAATTTAATTAATTTAATTATTTAACATTTAAATAATCAAATAATTAAATACAAATATCTTAAATATATGTATTATATTTACATTAAATAATCAAAATACATATATTAATAATAAATGTCAAATATCACAATTCGACATTTAATAAATGGCCGATAAGATCTCAAAAGCATGTATCTTCGTTTAACCGTTAAACGACTTATAAATAATCAGTATTATTTATAAAAGTTGCAATAGTACCCTACGAGTATATCTCATTAGTGAGACTCTCTAGGTTCAAGCATATCCATCATGAAATCCAATTTCGTGTCAATAATGTACCCACCCGTAAATTATGACGAACACGAATAAAATCTCTGAACCATATTGGTCGAGGTCACTACATACGTATAATTCTTCTATCTCAGGTATCCGGATTATCCTAGAGATATAGATATAAACATCAAATCTCTTTAAGTATAATCTCGTCGACGATTCTATTAGCAATCTCTTAAATAATAGTTAGAACTGATTTCTACGATGTACCACGGGCCCATGGATTTAACCGATTGCTAATTCTATAATGGAAACGTATGCTCTGTACATAGAACTGACGAATCCTATCTTGATACGCACAAGATATCCTGATGATCAGTCCACACCCAAAGAACAGGCGGAGGTCTGATCTAAATAGATCAGTGACATGACTGCCATCAAAATGTGGAGGATACCTCATATATCCACAGTGGCATCTCAAGTTGAATGATCACTATGGCCACTTATTAAGAATCTTCGGTGAGTCGTTCATTGTTTATCCGATATAAATACCTACGTGTCTATATGAGTCTCCCGAGACTCATGGTTCATTGAGAAACCATTAGAATCCAACATTCCAATATACGACACTGTAGGCACTACATTTTTGCATAAGACCCGATGATGAGCCTCATATAGAGGCACTACCCGATAAGTTGCGGAAGGCGCGGGAACAGACGTCAGAAGGGAAAATTTAAAAATCAATACCTTGTTGGACTTAATTCGTTTGCTTAGCCTCGGGTTTGCTCGATGGACCTCTATTTTAAAATTTATCATCGGCCCAAAACTCCCGCAACCCACACCAAGCCACACGCCCAAGCCCACACACCACCAAGCTCCACACGCCCAAGCCCACCAAATCCCCTCCAAAAAATATCCAACACATTAAACACATGTTAAAATTTAAATAAATCACCTTCCTAATTTAAATAAATCACATGCCTAAATTAAATAAATCAAATCAATTCCATAAATCCCTTTCCTAAACTAAAACAAATCACCTTCCTAAATTGAGTAGATCTTTTCCTTATAACACACTAATTAAAAGATACCCCCCATGATTGCATGATTTTTTTCCTACCCAAATAAGGACAACCATAACCCTTTCTTATAAAAAGGAGCACAAACCAAACCATTAACCCCCTAGCACATTCACGCCTAAGACACAAAGAGAATAGCCTCCCCATTGCCGTGAATCATAGCCCCAAAAAAATCCCCCTGCATTACCGCAAAAACTACAACCAAAACAGTTCCCTAAACCACCAAAAAAACTGCAACCAAAACAGTCCCCAAACTGCAAAAACAGTCACCCAAAACAGCCCCAAATTACTGCAAACAGTAACCAAAAACAATCACCAGAAACAGCAACAAAAACAGAGAAAACAGCAGCCCAAAACAGTGAAGCAACGAAGGAAAGTATTGAACCAGTGAACTAGAGGAGTTGTGGAGCATTAACCCTTCCGACGGCCGCGAAACGCACTTCCAAGAGGCGACTTAAAAGGTAAGACCTGAGGGCACCCTTTTATTTACTCTCGTTCATCTCTTTCAATTATTTATTAGTATTCTTCTGCATGCGTATTGTTGGTTTATGTATGTCATTGTTGTTGGATGAATGATTTTGTGCTATGTCTCGTGGTATATCGGATGGAAACCCAGACATAAATTCCGTAGTCGAATCCGAATAGACGGTAGTACGGTCTGAACTTGGGATACAACTACACGTACTTATTGAGAAACACACATATTTCATTTTATCTAATCTTGTGTTTATCCATGGTTCATTAGAAATAGCTCGTTATCTATATGCATGATTTAGTTATTTCTTTCGCGTTAGGAACTTAATTGTTTCTTTTCAATGTTTATGTTTAGACAATTATTATTTATTCATATTTCCGCATTTATCAACTTAATGTGGTCATGAGATTGCATGCTTGCTTTTATTTTATTTACTTCTATGCATGCAAACTTAGATATAGGTTGTATGCAAACTTAGATATAGGTTGTATGCAAACTTAGATATAAGTTTTTCTTGCATGTGTATGTTGCGTAGACTTGGTTATATTATTGCGCGAATCCGTTCATTACAAGTGGCATAAGTAAGGGACCGTTCCGAACCCAACGGTTTGAGGTTTTCCCTTGTGAGGGGTGAGTGCGGCCTTAAATCATTTCCCAGTTCACGCTGGGTGGCGACTCCTTTATTCTCCGGTCTAATCCCTCACGGGTTACTTCGTACTCCCGACCGGGCCACTAGCCTGGAACAACGTCGTCGATTTCTGTGTCATACAGTCTGGCGACTCCACTGGGGATAGAGAATAGGCCCCGAAAAAATGTCTTGTAATGTTTGTGATTTTCGTTTTAGTTAACTGTGTCTGCAAGTGGGTTGGGTCCAAGGGGTTTAACCAAAGGCATTATTAGAGCTAGGTAATGGTTTGGTGTCTTCATTCATTCACTACCTTTCTATAGCTGAAAGGAAAAGCTGTGAAGGCACCTAGATAATCATTTACTCGAAGCTTACCGTGATGGACTAATTTGGAGGACCTATTGTTTATTCCTGTCACCAAGGCGATAAGAGCCAAAGAGGCAAGGGTATTTAAGAGAAGATCCATATAGGGGATCTTCCAATTGAGAAGATCCATCGACCTGAGACGAAGAGAAGGGTCTATCTATTTTATTTAGTTATTCAGTTAAACCAATGATTCGTTATTGGAGCAGATAGCAACAACCATTTCATCCGACATGCGTATTTTTGATTTTCCAATAGATTTACATCTTTATCTTTCATTAATGGAAATTTTTTATGTAGTTAGTAATAGCTCTGGTGGTTCGCTGTTCAAGAATTCTTGTTTAAGCAGTTCATACCATCCATACATAGTGTTTTGATCTAAGATTTCAATTCTTCTATGTTTCAGCAGTAGCATATTGTTCCATGGAGCTAAGGTCCAAAATATGGAAGAAACTGGTGTTTCCTCCACCCTCCCTTTAGGGAATCTTCAATAAGAAATATATTTGACAGTCATTCATGTATCATCACTCGTTGGCACGTACTTTAGGGTATAAAAAAGGTGCGGTCACTTGGTCGCTCGAACCCTTGAGTGGGGAGACCTAGTTGTGGGCAATCCTTCGCCAACGGGAACCTTTTTCTACACCCCTATAAACCCGCATGTGAACCATAGTTGTATGAATTATAGAAGCCACCCTTTTATGCTTGTGTTTGGGACCATCATCATTTGGATTCATTTGGACTTTTTGTCATGAGGTGTGAACTTGTTGGGCCATTTAAACTGGGATGAGTTTGTATCTTATGACGATTGGGCCAAAAGCTTCTAAAATGTCGATGGGCCACTTTGTGTTTGGGCCCCTTATCATTTGAAGTTGTTTAGCCACGTTATCGCAAAAGTGTAAACCTGTTGGGCCTTTTTCAACTGGGACAAGTTTGCACCTCGCAATAGTATGATTGAATGCTTTAAAATGATAATGGGCCGACTTGTATGAAAACCTTGACGGGCTTGCGAAGTTCGGACGGTCGGAAGGATATACTCTGTTTGATCAACTCACGCATTTTATATACTCCATGCATCGCACGCATACATGCTAACTAGTAGTTTTAAAGCCGCCAAAGATTTCCGTTGGGTTAGAGAGGAATGAAGACTCGTCAAAAGACCGTTAGCGAACATGAGTGAGTCAGATAACGAGGGTTCTCGCATGGATCAATTGGACACTAATTTCACTAAGATTACCGAGCAGTTGCAAGCTTTGACCGCTGTTGTGTCCAGTTTGACCATACCCCATATAGCCAATAGTAGAAAGTTTTGCAACCGGAATAGAAAGACCATTAGGGGACCTTCGGGGACCAAGCCCACTCCTTCTGAAGTCGCCCCTATCAGGAACATGTGATTCTCCAATTTTGGTAGACCTTTGTCAGAGGTGTTTAAAGAGCTGAAAAGGCAATGTCTCCTAAGTCCCTTAGAACCAAAACCACTTCCAAACCCTGTGCCACGCTACCTTGACCTAAACTTATACTGTTACCTCCACCAACAAAAAGGCCATGAACTGATAAATGCATCCGCCTTAGGCATGAGATCCACAACCTCAACGACTCCCATAAAATACCCGACCTGGAAAAGAACAACCCAACGCACACAGAAAACCTCAACCCACCCACATAATCAACTCCGGCCTACCCGATAGCACAGTCCTCCAAACTGACGACCACCAAGCTTCCCACATGGAGATATAGGCAACAATAGTAAAGATGAAACGGATCAGAAAGGGGAAAGTAAATGGGAAAAATAAGTACAGCAGTTAGAGGATCTGATGTTCGAAAAATGCAAGAAGACGAAAGAAGACAAAGGTGCAAATTATGGGGATGTTTGTTTTCCTGATCTTATTCAATTGGGATCTCTCATCCATTAATCATAAGACATTGATTTTGCCTACTTGTTCAAGCATTTTCCTTAATAGTTAAGCATAAGTTTGATGATGAAATCATTTGCTTTAGAGATAAATCTTAGAAACGATAAACTCTTGATGTGCTTTTATCTGATACTTTGAGTAATTGATCTATGTTAGACTCGTAAGCACTTGATTATGGTTCTCAGTAGTGAAAACCTGAGTAGTTAGCAAAGTGACTAGTTGAAGAAATTATAGGTCAGTGAATGACCGTTCGCCTAAATGTCTATCCCGATTTGCTTGTGTTATGATGTGTGGTATGGTTGAAAATAAAAGAAAAGTCTCTAAAGAAAAGAATTAAACCACTTATAACTGATAAGCGTGAAGCTACCCATGGGCGAGTATTAGGACCACCATGAGGAGAAATGCTACCTTAAAGGGTAGGTGTGTTGAAAAAAAAAAGAAAAGAAAGAGATAAAAGAGAAAGAAAACTATACCACATTGAGCACAGAAAAGCAACTGCATGGCATAATTGAGACATCTAGGTTGGTTTGACCCATCGATCCCAATTTTTTGATGAAATCATTGAGTTGGCTTACCTGAGGATGAATCTGCGAAGGAACTTTTGCACACACACACTTTGAGTCTGGCTTAGATCATTTATTCAAAGACTTGGATTTGATTTGCGTTGAATGTTTTGAAGGTTCTCTGGTTTCAATACTTGGCATTCTTTGAGGGCAATAATATGTGTAACTATTGGGACTATTTTGTAGCATTGTATGATGATATGGAATGCCACATCACATGGTTCACCTTGACCTATTACAAACAGTGGAGAGTAGAAAGCTAAATCAAGACTGGGGGCGACTAGTCTACCACCCCGCAAATAAGGGACACAACGAGATCTTGAGCCATGAGACAAAAGAGAACCAACCAATCACCAGAAGAGAACTGGCAGAAGAAAATTGTAAACATGCCCAAGGGGCGACTAAAGACATTTGTAGGTAAGAGGCACCAAAAAGCGTAAGCAAGGCCCAAGCCATCGGAATAGGAAACACATCCTTGCATACACGTCACATACACACATTTTTTGTTTCTGCTTGCAGGTTTTGAAGAAAAGGAAAATGCGACAAAGACAATCAGTTTCGGGAATGAATCCCAGGGTTGAGGCCCACATTGTTAGCAGTCTTCGGGAATGAGGGCTAGCAAGCTAGGAATAGAGCATAACCTCGGGAATGAGGACTAGCAAGTCGGGAATGTCGCTCCGAGAATGGAGCATAACCTCGGGAATAAGGACTAGCAAGCCAGGAATGTCGCTCCGGGAATGGAGCATAACCTCGGGAATGAGGACTAGCAAGCCGGGAATAGCGCTCCGGGAATGAAGCATAACCTTGGGAATGATGACTAGAAAGCTGTGAATGACGCTCCGGGAATGGAGCAAGGTTCGGAAGAGGACCACAACTATCACAACCGCAACGCCTCGGGAATGAGGTATATCATGCCGGGAATGGCACTTCGGGAATGGAGCATGGTTCGGAAGGGACACCTCTTATCAGCTCAGTTCGGTAATGATTCCTAGAGATCGCAGCATCTTGCAGGGATGAACCTTAGGGGTCGTAGCACCTCACCACTAGATCAACTCAGTTCGAAGCAACAAGCAAGCCAAGCAGCAGCTGGCGAGCCAGGTAAGTAAAAATGCATGCATAACTTTGATAGGATTGTCACTGTCACACACTGCATAAGTCCCATCAAAGTGGGGGCGACTATAGGCACTGTATTTTTGGATAAGACCCGATGATGAGCCTCATATGGAGGCACTACCCGATAAGTTTCGGAAGTCTCGGGAAACAGACATCGGAAGGGAAAATTCAAAAATCAATACCTTGTTTGACTTAATTCATTTGCTTAGCCTCAGGTTCGCTCGATGGACCTTTATTTTAAAATTTATCCTCAGCCCAAAAGCCCCGCAACCCACACCAAGCCACACGCCAAAGCCCACACACCACCAATCTCCACACGCCCAAGCCCACCAAATCCCCTCCAAAACATATCCAACACATTAAACACATGTTAAAATCTAAATAAATCACCTTCCTAATTTAAATAAATCACATGCCTAAATTAAATAAATCAAATCAAATCCAATAAATCATTTTCCTAAACTAAAAAAAATCACCTTCCTAAATTGAATAGATCTTTTCCTTATAACACATTAATTAAAAGATACCCCTCATGATTGCATGATTTCTTTCTTACCCAAATAAGGACAACCCTAACCCTTTTTTAAAAAAAGGAGCACAAACCAAACCCTTAACTCCCTAGCACATTCACGCCTAAGACACAAAGAGAATAGCCTCCCCATTGCCGTGAATCACAACCCCCAAAAATCCCTCTACATTACTGCAAAAACTGCAACCAGAACAGTCCCCTAAACCACCGAAAAAACTGCAACCAAAATAGTCCCCAAACTGAAAAAACAATCACCCAAAACAGCCCCAAATTACCGCAAACAGTAACCAAAAACAACAACAAAAATAGAGAAAACAGCAGCCTAAAACAGTGAAGCAACGAAGGAAAGTATTGACCCAGTGAACCGGAGGAGTTACGGAGCATTAACCCTTCTAACGGCCGCGTAACGCACTTCCAAGAGGTGACTTAAAAGGTAAGACCTGAGGGCACCCTTTTATTTACTCTTGTTCATCTCTTTCAATTATTTATTAGTATTCTTCCGCATGCGTATTGTTGGTTTATGTATGTTATTGTTGTTGGATGAATGATTTTGTGCTATGTCTCGTGGTATATCGGATGGAAACCCAGACATAAATTCCGTAGTCGAATCCGAATGGACGGTAGTGCGGTCTGAACTTGGGATACAACTACACGTACTTATTGAGAAACACACATATTTCATTTTATCTAATCTTGTGTTTATCCATGGTTCATTAGAAATAGCTCGTTATCTACATGCATGATTTAGTTATTTCTTTCGCGTTAGGAACTTAATTGTATCTTTTCAATGTTTATGTTTAGACAATTATTATTTATTCATATTTCCCCGCATTTATCAACTTAATGTGTTCATGAGATTGCGTGCTTGCTTTTTTTTTATTAACTTCTATGCATGCAAACTTAGATATAGGTTGTATGCAAACTTAGATATAAGTTATTCTAGCATGTGTATGTTACGTAGACTTTGTTATATTATTGCGCGAATTCGTTCATTACAAGTGGCATAAGTAAGGGACCATTCCGAACCCAACGGTTTGAGGTCTTCCCTTGCGAGGGGTGAGTGCGCCCTTAAATCATTTCCTAGTTCACGCAGGGTGGCGTTTCCTTTATTCTCCAGTTTAGTCCCCTACGGGCTACTCTGTACTCCCGACCGGACCGCGAGCTTGGAACAGTGTCTCGATTTCCGTGTCTGATGAGTGGTAAATCTATCACTATTTCCCACTCATTTAACCTAATATTTTATATAGTTTCTTGGTTTTTGTGAATATTTTGATGTGTTTGTGTTATTTTGTAGATAAATAAAGTTTCAGGACATTCTGGAGGTGATTTGGAGCAAAACAGTGAAAATTGGCAAAAAGACATTTTCGTAATTTTGCCCGCGTCGCGACGCCCAAGCCCTTAGCGTCGCGACGCCTAACGTGCACCGAGTCTTTGCTAACATGCGCCTGATCCATGTGTCAGAATCTGAAAAGTTGACTTTGCTAAAATGCGCCGTGCCACGTGTCACCATCACAGAAGATATGCTAACGTGCGCCGTGCCACGTGTCATCATCATACGGTGCCGACAATCATCATCGCCACGTGTGCCATGTGTCATCCTACATGTCGCCACGTCAGCAGCCACGTCAGCAAGTCAAAGGTCAAATTTTCCGCGTGTCATGCCACGTCATCATCCACGTCACTGGTCAACCAAGTCAAAGTGCCACATCATCATCAGCCAATCACAGCGTGACACGTGTCACCATGTGTCGCAATCCTACGGTGCCGACAATCGATTTCGCCACGTGTCGCCACGTCAACGTCATAATTGACCTCTCAGCCGCCTCTTATCTGAATCGCCACGTGTCATCACCTCATTGAGCTACGAATCACTGTTCCAGCGTCGCGACGCCATATCCCTTAGCGTCGCGACGCCCGAAGCCTACCCGCACCTATAAATTCAGCTTCAAATTTCAGAATTTATGGTACCACTCTCTCTCTTCTATTCTATCTAAAGAGAGAGTTTCTCTCTCTAGATTCTTTTAGTTTTTTTAGTTTTTTAGTTTTTAATTTTTAGTTTTGTAAATAATTTTAATTACGTTTTGTAATAATAGTAATTTAATTTTTACTTTTTACTTTTTACAGTTTTTAATATTCACCATGAGAAGGTAACTTCCCCAGCTATGGTGAAAGGTAATTCTTTTACTATTACTATTTAGATTAATCTCCCTTAAAAATAATATATTCACTATTTAAAATATTGACTTAAAAAGGATACCGCTAAATTGGTCGGTTGGTAATTTAATTTTAATCTGGTTTAAACCTGACTAATCAAGGATACCGCCAGATTGGTCGGTTGGTAATTTAATTTTGGTTCCGCCTTTTGGGCTGGTTTATGGACAAATACTACCGACTTAATGGCTGGTTGGACTTAATTTGACTTAATCAGGATACCGCCAGATTGGTCGGTTGGTAATTTTATCACAAGTTTATATATTATTTTATGGGAGATATCTAAATTAGTAGTAGTAAAAGTTGATCCTTTTACCTTAGCATTTTATTTTACTTTTCAGCTTTTATTTTATGTCTTTTACTTTTCAGCATTTTTACTTTATGTCTTTTACTTTTAAGTTTTTACTAGCCCTAATTATGTGTTAGTTATCTGGGGTTGTGATGAATTCTAATATCACCGGTTTATAAGGGGTTATTTTATAATTTGGGTAATTTAAAGGTTTACTTATTAAGTCTTAAGCTTAATGCTTCTTGTTGTCTGATCACCAATAAAATTGATGTGGTAAATCTAAAATGAACTAGACATGGGGATTTTAGGTTTCAGCCTTAGACTTAATAGCCCACGATCTTCCTTAAGGATAGATAACCCTTTAATAGATTTCTTTACAGGATAGGAATATACCTGTCGGGCGGGGGGGTAGCCATAATTGGGACTCAAACTTAATGAATCCAGATAATTTGGTTGACATAGACATATGGTACAATTGGGTTAAACTGGGTATTTGTGTCTAACCATCGACAGAGGTTTACACATAATTTAATGTACCAGGTTAATAAATCAATATTCTACCCAACTTTAAGATAACCACTTCATCTTTAAAATGATATTAGAATGATTCACAACCCTAGATCTTTGTGTCTTTTGTTATTTTCCTTAGTATTTCTTTTATCTTTTTATTTATTTATTTATTTTGCAAAACCACATTCAACCAATCAAACAATCATTCTCTTCTCCCTTAATTAGATATTTGTAAATAAATAGTATCAATAATTAATAACAATAGTAGGAATTAAGTCCTCGTGGGATCGATATTTTTATACTACTTGAACGATACGTGCGCTTGCGTTATACGTGTGTGTTTACGCCGGTCAAGTTTTTTGCGCCGTTGCCGGGGACTTATTTTTCTTGAGTTATTAATTTTGAAGTTATCTAATTTACTTATATCTAATTTTCTTTATTTTTATCTGTAATTTTAATTTCTTTCTTTTATTTTCAGGTGATTGAAAAATGGAACATTATTGGGAGATTGAAATATCAAGAGCTTTACTAGAATATACACCCCAAAAATCTGGGAGCAACAGTCCGGTTTTCTGAGGCCTGTTGTCCAGCCCAACAATTATCACTGGATGCCAAAACCAAGCAATTCTACATTTGTTCAACATAACGAAATGGGGAGATGTGTAATTTGTGATGGTAACCACCCGAGCGATCAATGTATTTACCTTTCAGAGTGGCAGAATTATCAGAATCATTCAAGGTACGAAGACCGTCATATTTTCCATCTCATCCACCATCTACCTTCGATCTTCATCAACAACAAGAACCATCAGAGGAAGATCAGTTGTTATATATGCTCGAAGATATGTTCAAGAAACGAAAAGAAAAGTTGGATACAATGCTTGAAACAAGCCAGAAACAATTTGAAAGTATTCAGAGACAATCAGAATTCATTCATAAGATGACAGATCAAATGAGACAATTCACAGAAAACCAGAACTACATACCTCAAGAACCAGTTTCAGATGACACTGATGAAGCCTTCGAGAACCAATCATTTCACAATGACACTTCAACAGAGGAGGAGGCTGAGCAGTATTAACCACCAGAGGTATTAGTTCAGGAGCCCGAACCGGCGAAGTCTCAAATTGACTTTTATTATTCTAATTCTGACGAGGATGAAGCTGATCTATTTGTACCAACTGCACCAACAACGGAGGATCAAACTTTCAATCCTCAAAATGAAGATCTTGGAGCATACTTTACCATGATGTTTGAAGAAGATCTATCTGAACCATTCATTCCAGTCATATCAGAGGATGAATACCTAAAATCTGACATTTCTTTTCATCCTCAGGTTGACAATTTTGAAACATGTATTTCACAAATGACAGATGAAGAGCTGAATATAAAAATTTTAAAATATATATGTGAAGAAAAAATGGAACAAGAAACAGAGCAAATGGAGGAGCAAATGTCTGACCTTAATAAATATCCAGAGCATTCAGGAGAAACATCGCTATTTTGGGGAGTACAAATCAAAGATATCAACCAGAAGCTTGACAGAATGGAATTTTCATTCCAAGTCAAGCATCATACGAGACCTCCTGATTTTCCTTCTTTCTTTGCAGGAACCACTGGAACAACAAGGAGTAAAAAGGTGGCAAGAGCACTGAATGAGACAAAACTCTTTTTGCCACTTTACCGTTGGAAGAGACCCTTCAAAAGCAATGCTCACGGGATTGTCTTTAATTGGACATCCAAAACGACATTGAAACATCCTTAACAGATGAATTTCTGTCACGTCTGGCTGAAGACGAAAAATTTAGCACTACCAGGGAGGCAACCCATGCAATTTGTTGTAATTTGTTTTCATATTTTGTGTGAACTTTTTAATTTTGTGTGTTAGTTTTGCAGGAAAAATAAAAACGGAATTTTTTTCAGGACAAAGTAAGCCAGTGCAAGCGGGATTTTCATAAAAACAAAATTTGACAAAATCACGAAGATGTAAAGACAATCCAGAAGAGACGGCCGAGTAAGGAGTCAGCTC